>BQNB010119161.1:0-20862 GCA_026074375.1 Tanacetum coccineum
AGCTGGTCCTCGAAAAAATAAGAATGTACATTGCTATCAACTTTGGAGGTAGAATATGTGTCTCTATCCACTTGTTGTGCTCAAGTCCTCTGGATGAGAACACGGTTAACGGATTATGACTTTTACTTTGACAAAATCCCTATCTATTGTGATTCACAATCAGCCATAGACATATCCTGCAACCCGGTTTAACACTCGAGAACTAAACACATCGCTTTCCGCTACCATTTCATAAATGAGCACGTGGAAAAAGGTACGATTAAACTGTATTTTCTCAAGACAGATTACCAACTAGCCGACATTTTCACCAAAGCCCTTCTAGTGGAAAGTTTAACTATTTGGTTTGCCGCCTTGGTATGCGCAGTTTATCTCTACATGAGCTTGAACGTCTTGCAAAATCACACTAACACTTTGTATATATTTATCAGAAAAGAAAACTTCTTGTTTTCGAGCATTCTTATCAAAAAAAAATTCACAAGCTTGCTCAAAACAGACGACTTCTAAGAAAATGTCAGCTTAGGACTCGAACCTCAAAGAAAGGAACATGTACATTTATGTGCATTAATTCTCAACAACGGGAAGTTCATATCTTTTCGGTCTTGAGCAAAGTCATATAAACATTCAAGTTTTGAATGCTCAAGAGAAGTACCAAAGAAATGACATTTCATCAGATACATTACACATCATTTCTTGTTGAACACAATTTGTCAAGATATTTTCAAAAGATAAATTCAAATTTTTTTAAAATTATGTGTTCAACAAACTCCCTTCTCCAATTTTTCACTCCAATCTATTTTTGAGGAGGAGTATAAATATTTCAAAAAAATAATATATAAGTTCATCTGTCATGCAACATTGTTTTCCCCATGTGCTTTCATTCCACAAGCGAGTTAACGTACATTAACTTGTATTTTAATTCACTTGTTAAATTAAAAATTACAACCACATATGCAATTATTGAGGGGGAGGAATAGTGATTAAAATGCGATCAATATTGCTTAATTCGGACAAGATCTTTTAAATATAAGTGCGTTCTCGACCTCACATGCGCAAACTCTTTCATAGTATGATACACATGTGTAGAGGGGAATAGAATACTCTCATGATGCACTCAAATGATTTCTTAAACATCTTGATTTTTTTTTCAAATGATTTTATAGATACGATGGTAATACCCAATGACCGACCAAGTAATAATAATCAAGGAGATATAAGGCAGATAAGGTTAGGTATTTGTTCCATGATCCAGCCAGAACCGGAGATATCTACCTAGGAACACTCCAATAGATAGATTAGAAGTCCTTAGGTATGATTCAAAAAAGGAGAAAAGTGAGAACGAGATTGAAGGGGTTGAAGAATGAAAACGAAAAGTTATGTAAGGGTGAAAAGAAATAAGCCCTCCATACACTTAGGCAGAAACCGGGTCAATGCATAATATATTGGTTTTCAAAGTTTATTATGATATTGAAGACAAGTCATCATGGACCCAGTGATACAATGCACAACAATCCCAGCTACTTAGGTTTCTCTCAAAAGAAGTTTGTTTCATTTCTCATGGAGATCAACACGCTTCTATCGACTTTCTCATTTCGAGATCGTTGATATTGAAAAGGTGGCAGTTTGCTCCAGCCTCCGATCACCAAATAACAAATATGCACTTATAGAGTCTAGAGCCAACGAGATAAATAAAAAATCTCATTAGGACACAATTCATGCAAAGCACTTGTTGTTCATCAATAAGAACACAAGTGATAACAAAGAGTCCTACACATTATCCTTGTGATTTTGTCAGAACATTCAGAGTGATACTATTTAGTATTTCACAATAACGAATAGAAATCCTTTCAGTGTCAACATCAAACAGCAATGCGATAGGTGACTTGCGAGATCCTATATGAATCAAGCTTGTGTCAACTGGATATCGATTTTGGTCCAGTAAATGAACTGACAACTCAATCAGTCAGATAGTAACTAACTGATTCACTCTTATCGTGTTGTTTGCTTTGAGACGTTTTAGTAAGAAGAACAAGCAAGTACGGTGAATTTAATGCATCTGCGTTAGAGGATCTAACACTTTGAGCTGGAAACCTTGTCAAGGAGGTTCTTATAATGAATCTACCTGATCACAAGTACAATATTTATACTATAAAACGGTCCTCACAGAATCGGAGGTTAACGTTACCGAAATTGACGAATAACAAAGCCATATTCGTCCATATATGATTATTATCACTAACATTCAAATGCATGTACAGACGATGGAGTAACAACCTCATTCCAGCGGCGTCATATTCATTACCACATGCTCATGCTCAAGCTACAAAGACATACTAAGCATCAATGATTCAAGAATCAAGAAAGCTCAAGATCAAACAAAGACAAAGACTTTCGCAACTCTGATATCCAAGATCTTCCTTAAAGACATCAAGACTTTAAAGACAAAGATTGACAAGGGATATTGTTAGCAAGCTTTCAAGATGATGCAAAGTATGAGCATGTTGGTCAAGACACAAGATCGCAAGATGGCAAAGATTTCAAGGAGAAAGATTTAAAGATCTCAGAATTAAAGACAAAGTCAAAAGGCTAAAGACAAAGAAATTAAGATAAAGATCAAATCTAAGATCACAAGCATGCAAAAGGAACTTCAAAGGAATTCCCAAGAATACAAGGTTCCAAGATTTACGACATCTTCGGAGTAAAGTCATATGTGCAATGACCACCCCTTAGGGGGAGATTGTTAGCCTACGTTTTTATGAAGTGATGGTCATTATATGTTTACGAACCTTGTGATAGTCTAGAAAATAGTTGACGGAATTCTTAATCTAATATTGTATACGTTTTGGGATTTTATCCCACATCGCTAGAAGAGGGAAAGTGTAAGAGGTTCCTTCCCCTATAAAAGGAGACCTCCTCCCTCATTTCTAGTGTTGGATGATTTACTTGTTTTATAAGTTTATTCATTCCATCCATTCTCTTCTTCTCTCTCTAAAATCTTCCTTTCTCTCTTTAGGACCGAAATTATAATTTTGGTATTCTTCTTCTTTGTGTTTGTGCTTACATGTTATGATATGGATTGAGTTCATGGTTCCTACAAACATGACTCTAAAGTCACATGCATCACCCTACAAATCATAAAATAACAAATAACAAATTACTATTAAACTAGCATTATTAAACGAAACAACATATTAAAGAAAAACCATACCTCCAACCAAGCAATCGAGACTCTAAAGTACCAATAGTACTCTGTAAAGTGGAAACAGTCTCACCGAGAGTACTAACAGTGCCCCGCAACGTAGTGACTATCATCATCAACTGGGCATATATAGGGGCAGAGTCAATCGTCGACATACTCATGTGGTCCTGTGATACACCGCAAGATATGTTTTCTTTCTTCCTCTTCTTCTTTGACACTTGCTAACTTTAGCCCTCATTTTTGATCTGCAATTGCTCACTTACATGCTCACTTTGAACCTCTGCATCTTCAAAATACTAGGAAGAGGCCTTCCACTAGTTTGTTTCACTCTCGACTTTAGTAGGTGTAAGGGTCTCAAATGGAGGGGCTAAATTATCACCAATCAACAACGTACAACATCTCAACTAATTAAACAGTTAGATTACCTTCCAAGCCATAGCCCTTGGAATTTTATCCGACGGATGTTTGAAGGCATAGACTTGTGTGGTTGGGATGACCTCCAATATCCATATTTATGAAATATGACAGCAAAATACAACTTAAAAAAAGAGCACAAAACATGATTTTTTAACATAAAAGTAAATTTTACCATAAAAGCCAAAAAAGTCAACGTGTATCAGATCTCTATCCCCTTCTTGCGTTGTTATCATGAAGTTGTTTGAGCTCATCTATAACATCTTAGATGTGGATAGTATACTGCCAATAACCGACCCACCCAAACGAAAACTAAATTCCACAGTTGATATATACTCAACCAACTTCAACACATGATTAGACACTACGTGTGTTAAGGGGCGGCCCATGAATCCTATGCAACACCCCCAAAATCAGGTCGCAGCGGAAAGGTAACAATGGGGTGCTACGTCAAAGTACAAAAATCAAATATCGAAAACACCTTAAATGGACGTTAAAATAAGATTTCAATGATGTCATAACAAAAGATAAATTTTCAACGTTAAGGTCCATGTTTGATAAAAAAAACATTAAGATTTAATAAGACAAAGAGTTTAATGATTTAAGAAATCAAATCCCAATAGATATCCGACACGGCTCCCAACCAATTATACCTCAAGCACCTGAATTAAAACATGCTAAAACGTCAACAAAATTTGTTATGAATTCATAGGTTTATCAAAATAGCGTGTACCACAAGATCGAAAGTAATAGAGACTATGTAAACACATTCAATAGTCCAAACATTATTATGCCCTACTAGCTCTGACACCTGAACCTTAACGTAAAAAACAGTAATCAAAACCAGTACACTAGTTTGTGCCCCAACACGGAAATTTTTAAACAAAAAAAAAAAAAATGTTACAAAAACATCCTAAAACAATTTTCTCAATACAAATCTGTGCCAAACAACCTAACGAATTTTTCTTCGAAGTTAAATGCTCAATGTCAACTAGAACCATAACCCTAGACGGGGAGCAGTCCCGATAGATCTATCCATAAACACTAGCGTATAACCCAGCAGGTAATTAACGGTTCATTATAAAAGGAGGACTTAAATAATGGCAATACGGTAACTAAGGCAATAATGTAATCAGAAATAGCATACATTTTGAAAACACGTTGTGTCCAAAGAAATTCAATCATGTAATATCCGCCCGTATTTAATAAAGCAAGTAGTAGAAAAAGGGGCTACTAACTCACCTTGAGTGAATGGTAATCACAAGAATTCACAATAGAAAAATGTCTTCAACGCGTACGATCGAATGCAACCTAAAACCAATATAGTGTTGTATAAGTAACTAAACATTTTGATATGTTATAGTTTCGTAATATCTCATCATAGCTATCGTCTGCTATCAAATTAAGAGGTCATGTAGTACGTATGAGGAGCTAGGACACTTTAAATCGTAAATCCAAACAACTCTTCTGATACGCCACCCCGAAGAGTCCCTCAATATGAAACTCCCAAGTAATAAAAGCACTTGCTTAATAAACTTTATATAGGTCTATACAGTTTCAATCACCATCTAATTTGTATTGGTAAAATTGTGTTTAATATAAAAACGTTTATAAAATGCCACTTAGTAAAAACACATAATTTCCGCGTTTTAAGCCCGAATTTGACTATTCTTATCCCACAAAGCTTTCCGTAGTGTAGAACGATTATCAATATTTTATATTTTCAAAATTTGGAACTTACAGGTGAACAGTAATTTTACTGTTTCACAACAGACCCTAAGTTATTTTATCGTTTTAGTTGTCGAAAACTCGTAATGTCGTATCTTATTCGTTATAGCTCCGTTTTTAGTGATTTTTTTGAGCACGTCTTTGTTTTTAAAAGTTCTATCATATAAATAATGTTTTCAAAAATAAAAGTCCCTGATGAACAATAACTTTTTATAAAACTTATTTTATAAAACCCGGTATTAACGTAAACTTGAAATCGTTGTATCTTTTTCGTTATAAATCGGTTTTTTTTGCGTTTCCTTATACATTATAGAATCATCATAGGTGGTATTATCTTTAAAAATTAAAACCTTTTGTCTAAAACACGAATTAAAACAGGCCCACAATTTCGCTTATAATCTTACAAGAAATCATAAACTTACTATTAACTTTTTAATCACTAGATTTATCTTAAAAACATTTTCCATTAAACAACATGTAACGAACTTAAAATCTCATTATTCCATGATATAACCATCACATATCATATGGAAAAAGTGTTAAAAATCCATAATCAACAAGTAATTATCCATTAACATGTTTAAAACCCTAAATGTGACTTAGTTCTATAGAAACATGTATAACACATAAAATTATTAAAAGTAAAAGACAAAAAAAGGTTTTAGGTAACCTAATGAAGTATGTATGAACCAAAGTATCTAAACCCTTGTTTAGATTAAAACTAAAGCTTGCACCTCTTGAAACCTAATATTCTAATAGAACCCTAATCTTGCTTTTCTTGCTATCAACACTTGAAATACTTCCCAAAACCTTCAAAATACCTATAATCAATTAGGAAGGAAGAATAATACTTGTAAGGTCATGGAAAATTCAAGGTATGAATATTTTAAAGGGGTGTTTGTTGCCGTGACATGAAGGAGAGAAAAGAGAGAAAATGGTTGATTTTCTTAAGTGTTTTTGAGAGTGTTGGTGGGCTATACTTGTATGCACTTCTTCTATAGCAACTTAGGCTAGTCAAAGATCATTAAAATAGTCAAAGAGGGGGGTTGATCATGGAACAAGAAAAGGAAAACTAGGGAGTTTAGGGAAAGTCCTTAGTGTCATTGTTTTCTAGTCCCTGGTCAAAACTAGACAGTAGAACTTAGGTTTTAATGGTGAAAGGTATGTACAAGTTCGTGTTGATACAAATGTGGCTTCTTGTCCCCTAATACTATAATCCACGAAATTAGGAGGGGAAAATGAAACTAGTTTGTGATTTTAACTTTATGAAATATCTTGTTAATACATGAATGTATAAATTCATATTTAAATTATAAAAGTAATACTGTAATGTATAAGATTTTAGTTAGTTTATTTAATGTACCATATGACTAACAATGTTTACTTGGGTAAGGGTTAAATAAAACTTTGGGTTGGGATGACCTCCAGTATCCATATTTATGAAATATGACAGCAAAATACAACTTAAAAAAAGAGCACAAAACATGATTTTTTTAACATAAAAGTAAATTTTACCATAAAAGCCAAAAAAGTCAACGTGTATCAGATCTCTATCCCCTTCTGGCGCTGTTATCATGAAGTTGTTTGAGCTCAGCTATAACATCTCTAAGATGTGGATATGTATACTGCCAAATAAATGACCCCCACGAAAAACTATTCCAACAAGTTGATATATACTCAACCAACTTCAACACATGATTAGACACTACGTGTGTTAAGTGGCGGCCCATGAATCCTATATCTAACAACACCAAAAGACATATCTTAACTGAATCATTGTCTTCCAAAACAAGTGAACCCTTATGCATCTTATAAAAAATATTCCAGAAGTCCGTTACTTTAACCGAGTATCGTGTTGGAATGCGAAGGAACATCCTATTCCTAAATGGTTCATACTTCATGTTCCTAACCCACTCATTCATATGTATCCTCCTACCAAAACGTAAAGTAGTAACTAGACAAAACTCTCGGCGTCTAAAGTGAATCTGTTTGCCTAATATATTGAATGACAACTCGTTTGTTACACTATCCACCTCACTAGCAAGTACCGTATGCATCAAAAGTTGGTTATTCTTTTTAAGTTCAAGTTTGAGCCAATGTCCAAAACGTGTTTTCCTAAATATTTCAACTTGGGTTTTGGTTAAAGTTTCCAGTATTTCCAAAACAACACCAATTTTACCCTTAATCGTTATGTTTGGCTGTTATAAAAATGCTAGCAATTCTAAGATCATATCAGTAAACAATGCTTATACTTTACGTACTAGTAAAGAACGCTCATACTTTATTTTTTTTTTTGAACGGCAACTTTATTAAAAAAACTAGCAAGGAGCTAGAAAGACATTACAAAGAAATAAGATAGGGGGTTTTTAACCAATACTCCCAAGAAAAAACCCTATTACATTCTTACTAGAACACCATAAAAATGGACCAAGGAAGACAATGTCATCAAAATCGTCGAACGTTTAGGAGGCGAAAGCGTCAAAGACAACTGATTACGAAGCCTCCAAATCCGCCAACAACAACATAAAAAACACATTCTAAAATAGACCTTGAGACGGAAGTAAATTCTAAAAAAAAAAGGATAAGAACTCAAGCATCCTAATCCACGAGAAAGAACAAATCTCCATGCCAATCAAATCCCACCAACGATGAAATTTTACGAAAGAACAACCCGAGGCCACGACACACCGAAAGAACACATTCCTGAACATCCCCATAGCAGCATTACAAAGAGTACACAAGATGGGAATCCAACAAAACACCTCTACGCTAAGAATGACCTAGTAGGTAACCTGTCACTACGAGCAACAATTAGCCAAGCAAAAACTTAAACTTTAATGGAATGAATATTACCCAACACGTAGCATAACATCCGACGAAGGGAGAAACAAGTCATCAATAAAGTATTCTGATGACTTTAAACCTTGAACTCTCCATCTCTCCGACAAATCGACAATTCCACCTATCTTTGGAAGAGCCGAGAGGAAACTGAGTTCATAAATGAAGAAAGGTCTCCCACTGCTGCCGCACACTCCATCACGCACGTCCCCTGCGCAAAAAAAAAAAAAAAAAAAGAAGCTGAGACCGAAAGAAGCTCCCATTTATTATTAGCCAGCACAATCCCCTTAACCAATTAGAGAGCAAACAACGGGGAAAACTGAAACCACAAAGAAGGGGCATCAGCTAACCATATATCTACCAAAAACTAGTATAATATACCCTTCCCCAATCCGCTACTACAATGCTAAGAAAAATCAAAACAAGAAACTTTCAAAAGATTTTACTTCACGTAAAATAGAGCACCAAATCCGAGGTTGATCGTCACAATGAAGATCAAACATTGACCATAAATCGCTTGAATAACTTTACACATAACGAGCCACTCCAAAATGAAGCGCCACACCCACTCAACAAACGAGCACGAATTCAACGCGAAGAAACTTGAGACATCAAAAAAATACAAAAACCAAACCACCGTTCATTTTGGACGCTAAGACATTGGCCCAAGCTACCCACGGAAATCTTTCTTTCCGAAGAATCAACAACACCGATTGAAGAACTTACTACGGATAGATTCCATAGTCTTCAACACGCCTTATGAACCTTAAAGATGACATATAATAAATTGGGAGAGGCCCCAAGAACGGATTTAAAGAAGGGTCAAGCAGCCGCCTATTGGAAAAGGGTTTTACCCTTCCCATTTAATAACAGGGCTTGGAGTTTGTTCAACCAGCCAACCCAAGCCGACCTACAAGACATTCCTATCCCCAACCGTCACACCAAGATAAACGAAAAGGAGTGTTCAAAACAGCAACACCCGATCCTATTCGCCGCTTGCAAACAACATTCTGAGAAACCCCGACACTGAGAATGTCCAAAAACCAAGACTTGGCTCTTAGCAATGTTGTATTGATCCTTAATACCCGACGCAAGATGAAGCATTACGAAACTTTAACAATATTATGTAAGCTTTTCTCTTCGTCACCACTCTCCAGATAACATTCATCGTCAGCATAAAAAGATGAAAATATAACCGAGCCATGCAATTGAAAACCCTTTAAAACAGCCCATCATCAACAAAACACGGGAGAAAAGATATGTAACGACTCCAAATAAGAATGAAAAGGAAAAGGGGCCAACGATCACCTTGTTCAAACCCACACAAAAAGGGAACTCCGGAACAGTATGGCTTAACATAACCAATATGGGAAGCCATGGAGGAAGTAAAAGATACCACGGATCCAAACCTACACCAATTCAGGCCAAACCCAAACGAATGAAGAATACCAAGAGATAATCCCACCGAACCGAATCCTAACGCCATTGGCAAAATCCAACCTTAAAAACCATAGCTTGCTTCTTTTATCATCTTAACCAGTTTAACATCTCATTTTTTTAAGAATAAAAGGACCGTTCCATAATTTGTCTATTACAACAAATGCCGGATTTGAGTCCGGAAACTAAATCGATATAACAGAACCAAACGATTAGCTAAGACTTTCGTGATCACCTTATAAACGCATCCAATCAAACTGATAGGCCGAAAATCATTAACGAACTTAGCATCATTAACTTTAGGAATTAAGGCGATGAAAGACGAGTTACACCCCCTTGGAAACGTACCAGACTTAAAAAAATAGTCGACCGCATCGCAAAAATCCGCTCCGACAAGACTCCAATACTTTCTAAAAAATCAAACGTATCAACCCATCGAGCCAGGATGACAATTCTCGCCTACAGTTCCAAACAGCCCTAACGAATTTCGTCCCTCGATAACTGGCCCTATCCAGCTCATCCAACTGATCCTAAGATAACCGAATTATGAAAAGGAGCATTAAGTTTGGAAGACGAACATGACACGGTAGCTGAAAACGAACTTCAAAGGTGAATCTTAAATGCCTCCTTACAATACACGGCATCACACACCAAGTTCCCTCAACGAAAACACCACGAATCGACAACTAAGACCGTTCTTATAATATACCAAGAAAGAATTTAGAATTCTCATCTCCATCGATAGCCCATTTGAGTTTTTAGATTTTTGAACTCAGTCTTAACCTCCAAAAGTTTTAATAACTGCACCGTCGGTTTAGATCCATCGGATTGAGAAGGTATTGTCCATCAGAAAGCTTTTCCCTTTCCAAGTCTTTATCAATAGAGATCAAAATCATTCTTAGGAATTCTTTGTCGATAAGAAGATGAAACTTTTATCTTTAACCCATAAACGAATAATAGACTTTAATGTCTGCATATTTCTTCTGAAACCGAACCATAGCATGGAATCAAAATGCGAAAAAGACAACCACGCATAGTTATGGGGGCTCCCCCTCCCACCATCGATATCAAACCCTTCCATCCTTAACCAAGATTGAATAACCGAAACGAGAGTCGACCAAAATCAAGAACAAAACTTCCCTCAAAAGAATAGACTATGATCGTAAAAAAGTGACGTCAACGACACGAAAGCTAAAATAGACGGATAAAGCGAGTACATACCTCCCGTAACAAAAAGCGATCTAATTTACTCATTTTGGAGGCTGAGGGATGCGACCAAGTAAACGAGTACCCTTCCAACTTAATACCTCTACAAGACCAAAAATACAACAATAAACCGATCAAAACACCGGCATAGAAACATGAAAGACGAACCAAGTCATTCATCCATAGTCCGAACGTCATAAAGTCACACCATTATAATAGCTTCGCACGTCAATCTCCGTACAAGATTTAGATAAAAAATCCAAAGAGCCCCTTTTGCACCCGCGGCAGTTGAGGAGCGTAAACCGCCACAATAGAATCTTAACATTACAAGGTATACCAATGTTCCGTAAATAGCTATAAAAATATCAGAAATAGTACGCCATCTTTCTTGAAGATAGAAGCCTCCTAAATACAAAGAATACCACCCGAATTTCCTAATGAGTCACTGGCAACAAAATCAAAGTTTTGAAATTTTCCCATTGGGAACTTTATGTCCATAATAGAGATACATAGCCCCCAATCTTTGTCCTCTTGCAACGCTAAAAAATTGATACCTAATGCTTACAATTTAACTCTTTAACGCCACATCCTTTTTCGTCTTGTGCCCAAGACCTTGAATATTAAGAGAAAGAAAATTCATTTAAAAAACATCTTTCATCTCCTTGTGAGCCAATAATGCGTTTCCATATCTTCAAACAACCCATCCAAATTATACCCATAGGAAATGTCCAACCCGAACCATGTTCATCCAAAAGTCAAAATAAGCCCACCGTTATGAACTTTATGTGAAAAGGAAGAAACTGATTCTCCCAATAGAGGAATCATGGACCTCCAGTGAATGTCATAACCAACCTTAGCAACACCTAGCATATCACCATGTCTTCCTCCATTAGTAGGAACCATCTTCCACAAACTCACCAACATAAGCGTAGCGTCATCAGAAGTTTAGGGGTAAAACCAGAGGATGCGAAAAAGAGGTACTCGCATCACGAACGCCTTCATCTGGTAAGTTTATTCAATAAATCATAATAAACAAACGGATCCTTTGATTGATGTTTGTCCCGTCACCTAACCAAGACCATCAACCATTACATTCCATGCCACATTATCACTGAAAATTGTCTCGGAAACACCATCCACATGACATTCAACATTCGGACTCGACATCAGACAATTCTGCGCCCCCATCATTAAGAATTTTAAGCGCCATCTTTGATTCGTCATCCAGGTATAAACATACTCCTTAGTTCAAGAAAAATCGATTCAAGTAAAAAGTTCCTTCGCACCGAGCAACAAACACCTTGCCTTTAAAAATCACCTTGAATTTCTCCGATATAGATTCTGGTTTTTTTGTAAGAAGCACAACCGCATTATCTAGCAAAAGAGGAGCCAAAATATCCTCTATATCCAAATCCCTCGCCCCATTTGTTACCAAACTTTCAAACGTATCTCGAGACCAACACATGAAGGGGATTACCCTTCAATGTCCACCCAAACAACACGTTTCATATCACAAACAAAATCATATAGCATTAAGAAGCGTACAAACCAAGAGTTAACGCCAACGATTATCCAAAAACGTTTTGCTTAGAACCCTCGTTATCCAATTCTATCAACACCCATAACCCACCTAAATATGACAGCTTCACATGCTCAAAACCTTCCTTAGCTAATAGAATCCGTAGGTTAGGAATGGAGTTAATATCTTTCACACGCCCCATGACATGACATGAGAGGTCACGTTCAACAACACAAGAATCATCCAAAACCAACGCCGGTGAGGAAGATACATGAGCAACAGAGGCAATCAATGGTGGAAAGTCTCTAGCAGCAGAAACAAATGACCCAAATGTACCATGCGCATTGGATTGAGAAGGCCCCAATGGTTTTACAGGTTTGTTTGCACGTTCAAAACGGGCAACATTGGCATGGAGATGGAAACGACCAATCCAAATCGTACAAAGATTTCCAACCAAACGATCTAAATCGTTAACACGAATAAACCTGACAAAAGCAAAACGTTTACCTGCTTTGGATCTACGATTAGGAATAAAAACGTCTATCACCTTCCCATACCCCTCGCAAACCTTCCACAATTCCTTCGACCCAAGATTATCAGGAAAATTGGTTACAAAAATAGATTTAGAAATACGAACAGCTTGGTCTTCATTAGAACGTTGGACAGGCATGGTGACCAAACAACAGATCAGGGTTTCAATGACAGCGAGATTAAACGGAAACGGAAACGGAGTCTAATTGATTTAAAGGGGAGAATAACAAATCTAAATTACAAACACCCAGATGAAGAAACCCCGCCTAACACGCTCAGATATGAGATTAATCAATCAATTATTAATCCCAATTTCAGGGGTTTTATTAACAAAAGTATTCAAACAAAAGGGAAGAAAGAATTTAGATTGTTAATTTGTGGTATTTTGAAAGTCATCTTTGTTAGAAGATGTTCATCAATTAGGGTTTTTGAATTGGGGGTAGAGAGAGAATTACTTTATACCAGTAAAGAATGTCGCATACTAATAAACCATGCTTATACTTTATGAGGAGAGTTATTTTAGATACAAATAATTTCTTGGACATCAGGAACTCATCCTCACCATCCATCTAAAAAGAAATCAAGATATGAGATTAAAAGCATATTAATATTTCACATATTTTTTATAGTTTAAATGTTTCATTAACCGTTAATCGTTAGACAAAAGAAACTATACCCTCACGACCATCATTTAATTATCTTTCTATAGACGGACAATTTGATATACTTTCGACAAATTATTTTTTTCACTTTTTTTTCTTCGTTTTTTACGTTTTTCGTCTTTTTTTTATTTTTCTCCGTTGTTAAAACTTGCATGAGAAATTAAATGTGATTAAACACTAATTTGAATATTCTAATAAAATCACACGTGATATTAGTGTTAAATCACATATGATATGTGATAAAAAAATCATATGTGATTTAACACAATATCACATGTGATTTTATTAGTATATTAAATTTAATGTTTAATCACATGTGATTTCTCCATGCAAGTTTTAACAACGAAAAAATATAAAAGAACGTGAAAAAGAAAAAAAAAGTTTGTCGAAAGTATATCAAAGTGCCATCTATAGAAAGATAATTTAATGCTCGTCGTGATGGTATAATTTTTTTCGCTTAACGATTAACGGTTTAAGGGATATTAATATTTGAAACAAAGATGAAAGTAAGTTTTTTAAAATGTTGGGTTTAATCTAATTCATTGGATCAAATGGAGATGGAGTGTGAGGATTGATCCTTTAGTATCTTAATAAAGTTTGGTATCCAAATGAACTTAAATGAATTAATTATTCAGTTTAAACCATTAGGTTCGGTTTGGTTCCGGGTTTTACCCTGAACCATAACCGAAGTAAGCATTTTACATATTAGCAAAAAACTGAACCGTTTTTGTCATTTTACGGTTTTTCATTTTAAAGGTAGTTTTCCACAATAAAAAAACAATTTCAAAAAACCGTAATCGTAAAAACCCCATATTATCAACGCTAACCCTAATTCGTGAAACCCCCAACAACTCAATTCGAATAAACCTTAATTCGAAACAAAACCCAAATTGAATAAGGCCCTAATTCGAAAATACCCTGATTCAACTATAACTAACATGATTTTTATATGAATAAAAGGATGAAACACAGTGGATTTGCAGGCTTGATCCATCTAATTATTTGAAAATTCGCAAGGGTTTTGTGTGAAATACCCTTTGCCAGTGCTTTTTTCTTTTCTTTTCTCAAGGTTAAAACACGGATGATATGAAAAAGAGGTTTTTAACTAGCAAGGTTTGACTGTTTGGAGTCAAACTTTGCTTAATTTGAAAAAAAAATCAAAAACACGTAAGGTTATTTGAAAACAACCTTGCAATTTTTCGATTTTTTTCAAATTACGCAAGGTTTGACTCCAAAAAGTCAAACCTTGCTAGAAACAACCTTACGATTTTTTGATTTTTTCAAAAATCCGCAAAATGTAGCAAAACTTGTGGATAGCGTGAGCACTTCGGAATTTTAAGAAAGAAATAGGTATTTGGTGAAGTGTGGTTGTAAAAATGGATATTCTTGTCATTTTTCTTTTGAATTAATAGAGAATAGCAGGGTACTCACGCGATGCGGCGGCGGGTACCATGTGATTAACCGGAAAAAAACAAAAAGAAAATGATCCCGATCAAGCATGGTTCACTCATTTTTATAGGTTTTGGCCGGGTCTCTTCGGTTCGTTTTCGGACGACTTTTATTTACTAGCTGAACCGGTGGCCACTTATATTTCGGGTTGAACTCGTTGGTCTGGTCAATAAATGTTTAATGGATTAAGGGGTGTTTTAAAAATAATATTTGAATATGTTGACCTGTTAATAAATGTATGTGTGTGCATTGTTTAATTATATATGTTGCATGAATATTTATATTTTTAAGTAACGAGGTGTTTTAATAGAAAAATTTAATTATATATTAACAAGTTGTACGATATTTTCTTTGTTTTTATGTTTCAATTATCTAAGTTTATAATTTGTTAGGGCATTAAAATGTTTGGTTTGTATGTTTGAAATTTCTAGTTGCATCTAGAATGCGATTATACTCGTTTCTTATTTTATCGTAATTCACTTTACCCTTTTTGTAATTTTATTCCATTAACCTTTTGGGTCTTTCATATGCTTAACCGATTTTCTTTCTGCACACACTATTCTCAAACTGTTGTGATTTTCCGACGTATGAACTACTATGAATCTACGGGTTTCATTTTTCTTTGAAGATTGATCCTCACCTCTTCTTTATTTGTAAGTGTCTCTTGTTTGTTTCATTTTTTTTCTCTATCGTAGCTTCTGAAGTTTGTAGAAGTTATGGTTGGTTCTCTTATTACCTGTCATTTTAGGTTATAAATGTGATGAAAAGAGTCCCATTATGGTCCCATGGTTGTGGGTTCAAGTCCCATTTGGGAAATGTGTTATAGATTTGTGATTTATATGTTGAATAATCAAAAACCCCGTAGGTGATACGTTTTATTGATATGATAATTATAAGACAAAATGAGCCCGAAACCCACAAGCATGCTTGTGCCAACTATCTTATCGTTTAATACTCACCCGCGGTTCCAGGCGAAATCAGGAAGTTTGATATTGAGATGAAAATAGAATCTATGAATTGTAAAGATAAAGCTAAGGATAATTTATTGTAGAAGACTTCAATAGCACTCAGGCGCGCGCAGATTTGAAAAGGAAGTAATTTTTTTTTGTGACGACCTATAACGGCGTTAGCTAACTTTAAGCGGTTTGAGAGTGATAAGCATAATAGTGAGCCTTTGGAAGCCGCGGCTTGTTACAGAACATGACAGCCTGTTATTGAGGTTACGACATCGATTCCGGTATGCTTTTCTTTGGAGTTTTAATACGAAGCCAATGGCATCACGATTGCGTCAATTAACTCCTAACGGTTTGGGAGTTAATGGTCAAAGAGTGAGCTATTTACTTTTAGAGTTATAACTGCGCGGCTAGGTTTGACAGGTGGCATACACGTAGCGCCAAGTGGCAGACTAGGTTTGAGGATCCAAACCTCGCTTCCTAATACCATTGATGAACGAAAACCCCGTAGATGATACGTTTAATTGATACGATACTTATAGACATATACATAGAAACCTTAATGGGCCTGAAGCACACAAGCGAGCTTGGATCAACTACTGTATCGTCTAATAGTATATGGTGTGAGATACGGAGTAATTAGTTTTCGGAGAAAAGTCCAAAAATGCATAACATGGTAGCTTTGGTGTACCGAAATGCATAGTGTACTAATTTAATTACTGATATGCATAGGCAACTTTCAAATTTTGTCTCAAAATACATAATATGACCGGTCTTCTCTAGCAAAATTCCGGCCAACACCAGTTATCCGGCGATTTCATGTTTTTCTTCTTTATTTAAAACAAAATCAGAAATCGAAACCCATTGTACTTTGTAGGATTTGAGTAAAATCATTAACTTAAAACCATTTGTGTAAAATTAGAGTTTTGTTAAACGAAATGGAGTATTTTTTATTTATTTTATAAAACCCACTTGTTTATGAAACCTTGACATTCATCCATTGACAACCAATCACCAACAAACCCCATTTGTTTATCCCTAATCAAAATCTATAAACATAATCAAGATTTCAAAATAAAATCAAAATCAAAATCAAATTGGAAGAATAATATGGTTAATAGTATGGCTGCTGGTCCCTGCAATAATACTATCGGAAGTGTTCTAAGAAGAATGGCTTTAGCTACTGTGGTGTATTATGATTGGAAGGAAAAAAATTTAAGACTGTTCACTCGTCAACAGAATTCTGCACAAGTAATAACTAAGTATTGAGAATATTAGCCTACAACTTATGAGCATTGGAGTGAAAATATCAGTGCAAGTTTTGAGAGTTGCAGCAGAATGGGATACTCAGATGCAATATGTTACTAGTTAAGTAGTGAACTAGTGATGGTGGTCAGCAGTGGTGTTGGTGGTAGGCTGTTTAGTGGTGATATTGATGGTGTGTGTAGCGTTGTTGGTTGTGGGATGGTCAGTGGTGGTGTGGCCATGAGTTCTGAAGGCAATTCATTTTGGTTGTAGGCTTGTAGCGGTGTTGGTGATGCGATGTGGATGACACCACCTGACGGAAAATGTGGAAGAGGTTAGTTGTAGCGGTGCTGTTGTGGTGTTGGCGGTAAGATGGGGAAGACACTGTAAGCAGCAAAATACAAAAGTAAAATCTAGAAATACTTGTTTTTACCTGTTGAGAAGGTAACCAGTCATCACATTATTCATATGGATACGAATTTGAAAGTTGGTTATGCATATCGGTCATAAAATTAGTACGCAATGCATTTCTGTACACCAAAACCACCTTGTTATGCATTTTTGGACTTATCCCTTAGTTTTCACTTCAAAAAAAGAAAGAAAGAGTGCCATTAGTCTATTACACTAACGATATCCTCATTAGTCTATTACACTAACGATATCCTCAAGCGCTTTCATTTGCTGCTCTCATTTGAATGAAAAGATGATTCATTCGCATAAAATATTCTAATTAAACTTAGAGCTTGTTTGTTTTTATTTTAACTAAAGTTCTGATATGGTGTATGTGTATTTTTGATGTATGTTTGTAGATAAACAATTGTTGTTTGTTTTATGGGAAAAGCAACACCCTCGTGACTTTTTCTGTTGTCATGCTTCTGGATTAAGTTTGTAACAAACAAATCTCTTGTGACTTACCAGATTAAATAATTTACCCAATTAAGATAATTCAATTGAAATCAAACGGCACCTTAGTGTAGGTGCAACATATCTTTTTCATCTCTATATTTGCTTTTTATGTTATTCATTTTTTGTAAGCCAACCAAACTTCCAAAGTTATCCTATAGATTAAGCGTCTAAAATTACAATGATTGACGAAACTTTGGCATATTTTTCTTGTGGTGACAGGTTGGCACGTGTCAGTTGAAGCTGGTCTTGGGAAAGTTAGTAAAGAAATAGGGAGGTCTTTTTCGGAAGCATAATTTAGCAGTGTGTATATGCGGCAGCTAGTGGAATTGGGCAGAATATGAGTTATTGGACTGCAGCGATGCTTAATGGTGAGAGTTTAGGGGAACCCCAAAGTTCAAATTTGGTTGCTAATGACAACACGAGAAATCAAGTGGAAAATGGGATTTGGCATGATTTGATTAGGATGAACAAAGATTTGACAGAAGAGACTTTGAATTCAAAAAATGTAGCTCACGATATTTATACAACTGACCCACTATCCATGGTTCAAAACCGGCTGGCGAGTGCACCAAATAATAATTTGAACCTAAACCGGATCCTAAACTCGACCCCTGTCCTAAACAATAGTTCTAACGAAGCTTCACCTTTGGTCTCATACTTTCCTTCAGAGGACCCTGCAATAGTGAGGTCTAATAAGAGTTCAGCAAGTGAACCGTTCATTGATGGATCACAAAACAATAATGCTTACGATTTGAATAGTACACATGTTCTGAATCCATCTACTCATGTTGGAAATAACTCGGTTGGACAATCCCATGTCCATTCCATGCTCACAACTGAACAGTCTTTGCTAATAAGCGGACACAACTCGAACCAATTTCCTCCAGGTGAGCAATCGTTATAAGCTTTGCAACAGTTACCATTCTGGATATATGTATGCTAAAGTTATTATTCTTTCAAAGTAGAAGTAGAGGGTAGAGCATAAGTGCAAACATTTGTTGTAACTTATACAAAAATAATATTTAAAAAGTGTTTTGGTTAAATTGTGATACAATGTACTTTTTTTCCCAGTTTAGTAGTTGCACATGTTTATGTATATCCAAGTAATCAAAAGATGGGTTTGTGTCCCGTTTGGATAATTTTTTTGTAATACTTAAACTCAAGTTCTCAACTTTATCATATTTATGCAAATTATATAATTTACCTTATATAAAAAATAAAGTTTTTATAGCTGAATTTAGAAGCTTTTTTTTTTGTTACAAAATGCCCCATATGTGACAAAAAGCGTTCCATTACAGACTTGGATGTACACAAAAGGTTATGATGCCTAAATCGAGACAATTGATAGAATACTTTGATAGTTTTTGCAATTAACACTACAAGATACACATCAAAATAATGAGAACTGAAAATTGTTTCTTTTTTCAACAGATGGATTCCTAGTCCCTTGCTGTGACCTGAACATGCCACCAAGATCAGAACACGATGCAGCCTCAGCAGGTGACACCGAGCAATCACCATTTTCTCCAATCCCCTCCATCACTCGACAAAAGAAAATAGACAACCAATGGACACCAACAAAAGACGGTGAAAATGTTGATAACCATTACAACATCGGTGACTTAACATCCTCTGCAATTTCAACAACTCAGCATGATCGTTTAATTCCTGATGAGCGAGATGAATTAGGGATTGACTTAAACAGAACACCTATAATTGCGTCAAATGACACCCTGGTGAAAAGAAAGTATGTGAGGAAAATCCCTCTTGGAAATGGGGTTGAAGTAAGCCCAAATGCTGGTTCCGCTGTTAGTGGAAAGTATGAGCAGAAGAAGTTTGTTGACCAGTCCGATTATCAACGAAAAGCCCAATTAGAAAGTGATGAAGTTGCGGAACCGGTTGTTGAGACACCTGTTAAATCATGCAAGAATCTATTGACATTTGACCTGCAGGAGATTAGTCCGACTGATAATCCCCAAGACATAAAACAAGATAAAAGAATCTACATCATACTCAAAAGATCGGCTATGGGAGTTACGCAAAACAATATATATGGTCAGATCGGTGGGACCCATGACCTAAACGTTCCACCTGCACTTATGGCTAAAGTACATAGCCATGCCTTAAATGTGCTTGAAAGAAATTTAAGTATGAAATATTCGGTTTTGGGTCAAAGTATATTGAGAATTGAATATAATAACCAAATGGTTCAGAGTGAACTAAGTGGAAACATGGTTAATACTGATGAGAGACGAGGTGTAAAAAGACCATTTTTGGAGCAGATAAATCTCCATAATCAAAATGCTATGGATTCACTTCAAATGTACCAGGATCTACTGTTGTTAGAAGCACGTGACCATGCTTTAAATGTGCTTCGAAGAAATCCGCTTATAAATATTTCGGTTTTGGGTCAAAGTATATTGAAAAATGAATATAATAGGCAAATGAGTCGGAAGGAACCAAGTGGAAACATGGTTAATATTGATGAAAAAAGAGGGGTTAAAAAGTCGTCTTTGGAGCAGATAAATCCGCGTATTTTAAATGCAACAGATACACTTCAGATGTATCAGGAACTGTTGTTTGAAGCACGTGACCATGCTTTAAATGTGCTTGCAAGAAATTTACGCATGAAAATTTCGGATTTTGGTCAAAGTATATTGAGAAATGAATATAGTAACCAAATGGGTTGGAATGAACCAAGTGGACACATGGTTGATATTGATGAAGGAAGGGGTGTACAAAGACCGTCTTTGGAGGAGATAGATCCCCGTAATCTGA
>BQNB010119162.1:3236-20862 GCA_026074375.1 Tanacetum coccineum
CCAAGTTGAGCCTGCAACATCCTTTCCAACTCCAAGTAGTACCTGCAAAGTTAGTCTATACAAGAAAGGCAATTCTAATCTAACTTATACTTAGCAGAATTAACCTAAGATAACTACCAGACTTAATGCTTAACTACCAGTATTAAGTGGTTACCCTACCAGTATTAAGTGGTTACCAGATTTAACTTTTACACTAGCAGACTTAATACTAAGCTACCAGTATTAAATCTCTATATTACCAGAACTAATCCTTAATTATACTACCAGAATTAATACTAAACTATACTACCAGGATTAATTCTAAACATATACTACCAGGATTAATTCTAACTTATACTACCAGGATTAATTCTAACTTATACTACCAGGATTAATTCTAACTTATTTTACATAAAATTTACACTTGCATGGTTGACACTCCTCACAGAGGTAGGTCCAAATAAGTCCATATACAAGGTGTGTAATGGGTGGGTCACATATCTGTCAGTTTTGGCCTTACAGGAGGCCTTGTGTTGCTTTCTTTTCTGACAAGCAACACAAGTGTGGTCATTTTTGAAACTCTTGGAAGGTAACCCTCTAACTAGATTTCCCTTCACAAGTTTATTTAAGTTTTTGAAATTAAGGTAACCCTCTAACTAGATTTCCACATCATCAGCATTTGTGGCTAGAAAAGAATGGATAACTTCATCAGCAAGACCAGGAGTTGCAGTTGTTGTTGCTTTGGAAGAGGAAGTGGTATAAGAACTATAACTTCCTGAGCTGTGGCTTGGCTTATGCTTGCTGGAAGAGGCTTTGGCTTGTGATAGAAAAGCCACATTATCAGATGTAAGGGAAGAAGATGATGTCTTTTGGATGTCTTGTTCAAAGACACTCAGATTATTGTATAAATCATCTATTGACAGTGTGTCAATATTCTTCTTCGTTCTCATTGTCATGGCTAGACTGTCCCACGCAGGAGGAAGGGACCTCAAAAACTTGTGATTTGCGTCTTCATCTGACACACCAGCACCAAGGGCATCCAACTGTGATAGGAGTTTTTGGAACCTATCATACCCTTTCTCTAAGCTTTCCTTAGACGAGATAGTAAATGCCTCAAACTGTTGTTTCAAAACAGCTTTTTGCATTTTCTTCGAGTTCGCATTACCACCAAACCGTGTCTTGATGGCTGCCCAGATCTCTTTGGCATCATCCATGCCATGAAAACGTCTGAGATGATCTTTTGGAACAGCCATTAGCAGTAGTGTTCTAGCTTTCCTTTCTTTCTCATCAGCAAACTGTTCTTCCTGTGTGGCTGGAGGAAGAACCCTGTATACACCATCCTTACCTTTGGTGACTCGCTTCTTTGAGTTCCCATTCTGAATCACTTTCCAGACCTCATTATCTATATACTCAAGATAATGTTCCATCTCCATCGCCCACGTATCATAATCATCTTTTTGGAGGACGGGCAGTTTAATGTTTGAAAGTGTATTTGTGGTGATTATTTGTGGTGGTTTAGCAGGAGCATCTCCTTTGTTGGTTGCTGGTACAGATCCATCCAAAGATGCATCATCATGAAGAGAAAGTTCCTCATCATCATGAAGAGAAAAATTATCGTTTGCAGGTTGAGACATGATTATTTGATTTGGTGGAATAAAAGGTTTTGATCTATGTTCAATCTTGTGCAAAGTCCCTTTAGTGGCTCTGATACCACTTGTAGGTCCTTATAAACAGGATCTGAATGAGCCTTGAATGACTTATAGTCCTTTGAATAAATCCAAAGATACTATAAGAGACAATGACTGTGAATATAAATATTGACGCGGAATATCAATACTTATACCAAGACGAACACAAGAACAAATACTAAAATTGCTATTACTATTACTATTTGATTGTGAATACTCAATCAACTGATATGTTTACAATACTATTCTATGTTCCTTTTATAAGCTTAAGGAACCCTAAACGCGTTAAGAGATAATACTTATCTCTTCCTAAATCAACGCTAAATTGATAACTATTACTAAAATTACAACAGACTTAACTGTCTGACCAAGCAGTATTAACTTTAATACTACCAGACTTAAGTTAATGCTGGCAGACTTAACTTGCTCTACCAGACTTAACTTCTATACTAACAGTACTAACTATTCAGCTATCAGTACTAACTATAACTAACAGACTTAACTTTAATACTAACAGTATTAAGTCTGTTTACACTATTTCCCTAACATTGCTTCTTTCATCCAATCTAGCTTTTATTCCTTCCCTTAAACTTCTGTTTGCTCTTTCAATCAAGTCGTTTGTTTGTGGGTGCTTCACGGAAGCAAAGCATTGACGGATACATAGTTTTTCACACCAGTCTTTGAATGGGTTGTCGCAGAACTATTTCCCATTGTCTGATACAATTTCCCCTGGTAGACCAAATCTGCAGACTATGTTGTCCCATACGAACTTTTTAACTTGATTGCCTATGATAGTTGTGACGGGCTTGGCTTCGATCCATTTGGTGAAATAGTCAATAGCTACAAGCAAGAATTTGACTTTGCCCGGGCCTTCCGGGAAAGGTCCGGCTATGTCGTTCTTGAGTGCTTATCTTCCCTCCCTACTATCCATTCGACACATACACAAAAACACACAAAACCATACATTTTCCATTTTCAATCACTTCATTTTGAAGACAAGTTGAAAGTTTGATCGTTTAAGATCATTCGGGTATAACACAAACAACATTTGAGTTGTTCTTTATCTTTGTTCATCTCTAAAAATCATTTTCTTTGTAAGTCTTCTAATCTTCAAATAACTTGTACTTTCCTATTTCTCTTGATGCATAAACATTGGTTGTACAACTTGTTTTATAAAAAGAATGATTTTGAAAATATATAAACCGTAAAAGGGTATACATATGGTTTGAATTTTATAAAAAGAAACACAAGGAAATCATAGTTTTGTGATCGTGGTTATTTTCATATACTAAGAAGTACGAAGCTTATAGGCTATTTTCATTCGGCTTTAATTAAAAGCTTTTGAGGAAAAGCTTATTTGATTATTTGAGCATTAGTGGGCTTATGATATGTTCGCCCCAATAAGAAAACCATAAGGGTTGTTTTGTGAGCTTCTATTAGCTTTCGGCATATATCTTATTGCTTATGTCCGCTTTATTATTAAAATATAACACAATTAATTTATTTGGCTTAACAAACAAGCCAAATGCGACTTAATGGGCTTATATGGTTCGTCCTACACAAAAGGCCATGAACCGTGGGCTTATTTAATAAGCCATGAGTTAGGCTTATTTAGTTTGGGTTTGTTATGAGCTTATGTTGGCTTATTAAGGAACCTAGAGCTTATTTGATGTCTTGTTAGCTTATCGGGTCTAAATAATGGACTAGTGAAAGTTAATATGGATTCGGCCCAATAAGGATGTCGGTTACCCGTAATCACTTCACTTCATTACTAGTTACACGAATTCAAGAAGAAAAGAGAAGGAAATTAGAAGAAGTTTAGAGAGAGAAACAAGAGAGAGAAAATGGTTGAATTACTTGCAAATGAAAATGTTTACAAATGAACCAACACCCTTTCCTTCCTTGGAGAGGGGTATTTATAGTGAAGACTAAAAGGCTTGCATGCCTTTAGTAATTCTACGGGCCAGGCTCGGGTTTACTTGGGCTTTCGCCCGATACACGTGACCGATTAGATTACAAATAAGAGCCCGTTTACCCGTCTAGCCTATTACAACGTATATTAATTTAGTAACCGAGACCTAATATAGTTATGAACGATCATCCATAAATCTCATTAGGACACTTGTCAAATTATGCTTGCTAAGTCATACAATGTGAATAACAAGATATATATTAAGAGTCCTACGCATTATCCTTGTGATTTTGCCAGAACAACCTAGTGAAACATTCACAATGAAGATGGAGAATCTTCATGGAGCCAACATCAAAACAAGCACAATGGTATGTGACTTTGTGATTTCTATACGAATCAAACTATGTGACAACTGGAAAGAAACGCTGGTCCATTCTATAATGAATCAAACTTTTTTTCCAAGGTGTATGAATTTGCGATTGAGAGAAGAATTTTGTAAATGAATTAAACACTCTCGATGTGTCGCCAAAACCACTATAGCAAGTACACATCGAATGATTTTCAAATCAATGTTTTTAATTTCAAACGGTTAGAGATAGAACCTCGTTGGGTTTCACTCTATCCGTGTTGTCTACTTTGAGAATCGTTCCGATAAAGAGAACATGCTAGTTTGATGAATCTGATACACATTGTTAGAAAGACTTCAATACTTCAGCTGAACTCTGTCAAGGAGAATTCTTCTTAAATTGGAATCACTGATCACGAGGTTGATCCTCATGATACAAAGGTACTCAACCATACACGGGCGAAAAAAGCCCGCTATCGAATTAAACACACATTTTCCACAAGTAGCATTCACGTCTTTTAAAAACTTAGAAACACAAGCATCATGATTCGAATTAAACACACATTTTCCACAAGTAGCACAAACGGACCATTAACAATCTAAGTTTCTGGAATATAACTGTCATACACGCCGTTACAGACTTTGGTTTGATTAGAAAACTAGAATCCTAGAGTGTTTCTTCTACTATTCCCCCCCAGTTCTTCTTAAACTTTACATGACTAGTGTTTTGGCATACCTTATCTTTCATTTGGTTGCTCCTAGGCTGGTATGTCAACTAGCATTAGTATTGTGAGCTAATCATGTAGAGTAGATACGCGAGGATTATTTCCTGAAGTCTGATTCAACTGTGGTGCGCTTATTTTGTGTGTACTAACATCAATTCCGATACATGCCTGGTAGTAATCACATTTGTGTTCTTACAAGCCAGCTTTGCTGTTTGAAGAAAATTCTGTAGAGTGACTGGTTTTAGATAAACCCTCTGACACATTGTTTATTTAAACCGAGGCTATTTTTATTGCAAAATATATTCTCTCAAGAGAGTCTAAAAAATGAGTCGGTATGCCTAAAACTGATGGTTTTGGAATCCTTTGAGCATTTGGTTGTCGAACACAGATGTTTATTTTATCAAACTAGTGTCCAATATTATCCTTTGAGATTATTCAATGAGTTTCCTTAACACACTTATGCAATTCTTGTCTTGCAGTTTACTTTCAGATCTTGTATTTCCAAAAATTGTTCACCAGTTCCTTTCAAAATACATTTGACAAAACCTTTTTCTTTGCAATTGTGTCATTTTTCAGTTGTTCTTGACATTCTTTGTAAAGCGATTTCAAGAGAAATTGAGTGTTATTTCTAATTTAGAACAAAACTCTGTAAAAGCTCATGTAAATCTCTTTACTTACAAATTTATTGTTCAGAAAGCTTTTGTGCAAGACAGCCATTTCCCTACTTTAATGAAGAAATAAGCATTGTTAATTCAGTGATCTCATCTAAAAATCAGATGAAATTTTCAAATAAAGAACACATAACATCTTTATAGATACACATTCTTGCAAAACCATATCAAACATGTTTGGAAAATTCTGCCTATCATATTCAAGTTCATCAGTTCATCTTCAAGAGATTCAACGTAACTTTAAAATAGCATATATTGCATTCTTGCTTTAATTCAGTACAAATTGCGAAACTATCATTCCTGAGTCTAAAGGGCACAGGGGCATCAAACATGTCTTAACTAGGAATTCATATTCTATGTGCGCAGTTGGGTTTAACGAAGATGAAGAAGGTTCGAGTTAGAAGGTTATACCCAGCTTAATTGACAATTTCTTCAGATGATTAATGTATATTTGTCATGACATTATAAGCTTGTCTAACTTATGCTTATTGATTTAGACACTGGAAAGAAATCTAATGTTTTGAAAAATATTTGGCTTTGTATTTCACAAATGATTTTCTCCACATTATCTTTCTTATTTCCTTTGCCTGTGTAACTGAATTTCCATATGCTTGTGATGGGGGTTTAAAAATTCATAACGACTATTTAACATTGTTTAGTCAATAGGTTCACTAAGTCATTATTGCAATTTTGATCGACATTCTACTTCACGATCCTGAGTCTTCTTCCTTTCCCTATTCCATGGACGAGTCAGTTTGCAGGATCCATAGTGGTCATGTAGGATCAGCATTACAAACATGGTATCTCAATTTGAGCCTTTTGTCGAGGTAACTTGATTGGCAAAGGTATGGTCTATATTATTTTCCATAAAATTAGGTCGATTTGGGTGCTAACATATGAATGGTTTGGATTGATTGACTCCGCTTGAAAACAATTCATTCAAAAACTTTATCTGGTTTTCCATTGAAATCATTTGTCCCATATCTTTTCTTCCTTAAGCCTTCAAATCCGTTTTACCTTTCTTTTCTCTTGACAAGACCTTCGTAATGTGACTTGGGTTAAAAGACTTAGTTGACTAAACTCATCATGTTTCTGCTGAACAATTGAATTTTTCATAGAGCTTTAACTTTAAACTTTCTTTATGTCAATTCTTTTGAGCTAATAGTCCTCAGAGTATTCATTTAACCATCGAACAAATGTCATAGTCACTATACTACATTAAAGGCTTGTACCTCCACAAACTCATTCTTATATTTTGTAAGTGCAACTAAGCAACTATACCGAATACTAATTAATTCCCTAGAGTTCTACTTGTTTCCGCAAGAATATATTTGCACTCAGTTAACTCTTGATACAAGTGTAGTCAATGTTTGCTTTCTTTAATTGCTTTTTCAATCTTTTTAATTTTCATCGACATCAAGCTTTAAATTAGCAATTAAATTAGAAAGTGCAACACGCTCATCATCACATTCTACATCATTTTGGTCATCCTGAATATCATTATCACACATATCCGGTGAGTCGGGAGTGACATCACTATCACCCTTTTCCATTGCACATGTGTTAGTAATGGATTTAGATTGGTCAAAATGGTATAATGTTCATTGGACAAAACACTTATCGCCAGTATCGTATAGTACTTATATCAGAAATGGGCTCAGCGTCATGTTCCTGAGTCAGCGTCAGTGCCTGAGTCTGCATTAGGAACCTCTTGAATCTTTGCCATGTAACTGTAATGTGCTTCCAACTCTTGTTCATCAATTTCCTCATCCGTGTCTGCTAGCCAGTCAGATTGCTCTGCTTGAAGTTGAACACCTTTCTCAGCTTGTTTACACAGCAACATCTTTTCCTTGTGATACGTGGAGTCTCTAACCCGTTTTGGCTTTCTGCATTCCTTAGCATAATGACCAAATTCCTTGCAGTTAAAACACTGTATCCCAGACTGTTGCACTACTGGACCACCTACAGTTTCCCTAGCCCCAACAACATTTACTGCCCTCTGATTCCCAAACTGTCCAGTCTGATTGTCAGTCTTGTATCTTGGATTAGTATCCACATTCTTGTTTCTGGTGTTTGAGGAAGTTCTGAGGTTGTTGTTGGTAGGTTTGTAGAGTTTCTTGAAGTACTTTGCAATGAGAGCCAAATTTTTCTGCATGTCTTTATCCTTCTGAGCTTGTTCAGGATCACTATCTTCTTCAGAAGCTGACTCAGATGGTGGTGTGATTGGTTTGGCTATCTCTTTGCCTTTGTATCTTGTAGTTGCATGAGATCTGGTTGGAAGTGAAGCTTTGGATGTTGGTGCATATGATTTGTGATGTTTTGGTGTTTGATAATAAGGATCTTGCATTGTTTGAGCAGTAGCAACAAGTGCTAATGGGTTAGCATTCTTGGCCATTCTTTCAGCACGGAGTTCATTAACTTCCTTTTGGTATTGTTTCAGAATGTCAAAGAGCTTATGATATGAAACTTCATCCAACTTGTGTTGTTGCTTCACAATCGTGACAAATCTTGACCATTCTGGTTGAAGTTGTTGAAGAAATTGAACATTGACTTGCATCGTTGCAACTGTCAAATTGTTTCTGATCATTTCATTCATCATCTTGTAGAATCTTGTGTAGTAAGACTCAATTGTTTCTCCATCGTGAGAGGTGAATTGACCAAACTCCCAAAATAAGTTTGTCTTGACATCTTGAATATTGAGTGATTCACCTTGTTGTAACCTCTCGATGGCTTCCCACATTTCTTGAGCTGTCTGACATGCATCAACAGTTGAGTAGATTTCATCTCCAATTCCAGTCAATATCAAATGAATCGCTTCTTTTTCAGATTCATAATGAGCTTTGTTCTCAGGAGTCATATTCAGAACTGTCTCGACTGATGTTTTTGCAGGAATTTCCGGAGAATCCTCTGTTGCCGGAACAGCTGGTGTAGTGACCATTGTTGGAGTATAAGGACCTGTGAGAATGCACTTTCGTAAGGCATCACCATTTGGTCTTGTATCAATGTATCGTAAGAACCGTGATCGCCATTGTGCATATCGTCCTGTTGCAAGCATTGGTGGACGATCCCTTGAACCTGCTGCCATTATGTTGTTGTGCATTTGACTGTCAGTTGTGGAAGTTGCAATTGGAGTTGTCATGATGAATGATTGAAGAATTATGAAGTGAGAAGGATTTTGTAGGATCTTAAGCAGGTAAAGTTATTGTTGTTGTGGATTGAGTACAATTAATGTTCACGGGATTTTACAATTCTTGGATTTAAACCGAGAGAAGAATCGTATCTTTCACGGGATTTTACAAAATCAAGAAAAAACCGTAAAACAAAAAATGACTAGTTCGGTTCAATGCTTGTTCGGTTCGTTGGTTCGGTTGTCTAGTTTGGTTTGTCTCGATCGGTTGTCTAAGAATTTGCTCGTTCGGTTATTGCCAGTTCGATGGTCTTGTTCGGTCCAAAAAGAAAGTTAGTTCGATCCTCTAGTTCGATTGTCTTGTTTGGTTCAAAAGAAAACGCTAGTTCGGTCCTCTAGTTCGAGTCTAAGAGAGATCGACTAGATCGGTTATCTAGATCGGGTCTCTCGTTCGGTCCAAATAAGATCACCACTCGTTCGATCCAAACAAAGATCACTCGTTCGATCCAAACACAAATCACTCGTTCGATCCAACTAAAAAGCACTTGTTCGATTCACTCTTGTTCGATCCTCCTAGTTTGATTCTTGAAGGAGTAAACTCGTTCGATCCAAATAAGAAGAAGCTCGTTCGATCCAAGCTTAAATTCCCTTGTTCGGTCCAAACGAAAATCACTCGATCGATCCTTGAAGTGAGATCTAGTTCGGTCCTTGAAGCATGCCTTCTAGTTCGGTCCTTGCGTTTAAAGCTTATAATCAAATCGAATATTTCACAACTCGTTCGATTGGTTCTATTTGATTAGCCACACACGACGTAACCACGACTAAAAACTTATAAGCCAAGAAACCAAATCGAACCACTTTGCTTAAAAAAACAAAACCACAAAACAAAAAATTACAAACACGAAAAATAAGATGAAAACTAACAAAAACTAAACCCACCCGTGGCGAATGATACCAAATGTCGGAACCCAAAATCACTTTCACTTCATTATTCAAACAAGAAAATAAGATGAGAAGAAATGTGGAAGAAGTTTAGAGAGAAGAAAAAGATGGATGAATACTTGCAAAATTACCAATGAGAATTAACAAGAATCAACAAGTATCAACCCCCTCTCCATACTTGGAGAGGAGTATTTATACTTAATACCAAGAGGCTTTCATGCCTTGGTATTTCTACGGGCCGGGCTCGGGATTACTTTGGGCTTTCGCCCGATACACTTGACCGGTTAGATTACAATTAAGAGCCCGTTTACCCGTGTAGCCTATTACAACGTATAATAATTTAGTGACCTAGACCTAATATAATTATGAACGAACTTCCATTGTTCGACTCAATATTTTGAGGCTCACACTTTCAAAGCTTCTTTATAATTCTTTGGTTCAACGGAAGAAAGGAAAGCATCGAAGTAGCAAAACAGTGCTTTATTTTGTAGTTGATGTCTTGTAAAGATAGGTCATGAGGGATTTCCAATTACATTATCTAACGGATGATCCTTGATCTATTTACTGAGGTGTTTAGGTTTTTGATTTATTGAGTGCACATTTGTTGGAATAACATCCCTTGAAGAAGATTCTTTAGAATTTGGTTCTGGAATTGGAACGCCAAAAAAGGGGTCATTATCTAAATGTGCAACTTCAATATCATAAAACTCTTCTACAACACCAGAAGGAATAACTGGAGGATGTGTTTCTTGAGGAGTTTGTGAAGTACTTCAAGATGGTGCATTGATCAATTATAGTTGAGGAAGGTGAACTGGTTGAATCAGCAGGATCTGGAGCAACAACTGTAGGAACTAGAGAAGCAACACGAGGTAGAGTATTGAAGTACTCATCAAACATTGGATGAAACAACGTATCACAGTCCTTATTCGGTGGTACATAAGGTGTTGCAGAAGGAGGATTTGGCACGAGTCCTGAACTGAGTGTTCCAGGAGTCAAGAGTTAAGGTCTGGGTCCTGAACTGAATTATTTAAAAGCCATAGCTTTTAGCTCATCAAAATCTACATGAATAGTTTCAGTGATTAGACGGGTCCTCTTGTTGTAGATCCGGAATGCCATCTTTGCAGGAGCATAACCGACGAAGATTCCAATATATGCTTTAGGTTTCAACTTGCCAAGATCTTCAATATAATTGGTGGGATATCGAAGAGCACCAAATACATGAAGATAAGATAAGTCAGGTTTCTTGTTATGGAGAAGTTCATACGGTGTTTTGTTGTGACGTTTTTGGATTAATGATCAATTTTTATTGAAACAAGCAGTCGCAACAGGCTCTTCCCAGAGAAATAGCGGAGCCTTAAAAAATATCAACATGGTGCAAGCAGCTTCCACTAAAGTTCGGTTTCGTCTTTCGACAACGATGTTCTGTTGTGGAGAGCAAGCAACCGATGTTTGGTGTGAGATACTGACATCTTCATAATAAGCTCTTAGGGTTTGACTGACAAAATCTGTGCCATTATCTGTTCAGATATTTTAAACTGTCGCATTCAGACATACTTGAATCATTTTGAGAAATTTAATCACGAACTTTGAAACTTCATCCTTCGATCGTAGAAAATTTACCCATGTAAACCGAGAATAATCATCAACAATAACCAATATATATTTTCTTCCATTGATACTTTAAATCCTCTTTGGCCTGCAAAGGTCCATGTACAACAAATAGAGCTTTTCTTAAATTGAGTCTTCATATTTGGGTTTGTAGGAGTTTTTCTTGCTTTTACCTTGAGCACAAGCAGAACATAAGTGACCCTTCTGAAATTTTAATCTGGGCAGCTAGCGAACCAGTCCTTGTTTGGCCAGTGTAGTGATATAATCGAAGTTAAAATGTGATAACCTTCAATGCCATAACCAAGACTTTGTCTTTGAAGCTTTAGATAAGAGACAAATGGGAGAGGACAACATCATATCTTCTAGAGACAAAGTGTATAAATTAGAGCCCCTTGATCCTTTGAGTAAATCAACACCTTCTAAGTCACGAATGTAGCAGGTGTGTTTGCGAAAAGCAACCTCAAGATCAAAATCACAAAATTGGCCAACAAAAAATAAGTTATGACCTAACCCTTCCGCGTAGTAAACTCGAGAAATTGTAATTTTTCCTATCTGATAGTCTTCATAGCCCATAATCTTTGCAATCTGATCGTTTTTTAATATAACAGTACCCAGGAATTTGTGAATAAAGTTGATGAGCTGAGAGCAGTTTCCTGTCATGTACTTGGAGCATCCGAAGTCCAAATACCACAAAACAATTTGGACAACCTAAAATCGATAAGAGAAGTAGATGGAACATCTGAAACATTGGATCCCCAAGATTGATTGGGTTCTGAGTTGTTAGAAATCTTAGATACTACGACCTTAGATTTGCTACTCGAACCTACATATATTGTTAAGTTGGGTCTTCTGTTATCAACCTTAATTTGTGGATTTTGTGTAGTTACTGATTTTGAAGTGGTTTTCTTAAGAGGCGCTACTTTAATGGAGGTGATCATAGTTAAAGGGCTCGTATTTCCAGCTATAGTAAAGATTCGGCCTGTAGGTTTCCACCTATATCCAATATCAGTGAACACTTTACCAGTGGGTTTCCAAATATTTTTGTTTTTGCTCTTCTTAGCAGATTTAGATTTAGAACGCACATTCACATCATTAACAAATTCAAGAAAATACACATCATGATTTGCATCAAACATACATTTAACACAAATTAATTCAGAATTCGCATTTAACATTGTATGCTTAACATTCGCATTACAGACGAGTTCAATAACACGATTCATTTTATTTGACTTAGAATTAACACTCCTAGGGTGGTCTTCTACTTTATTCTTCATGTTGCTACTGGTAGTTTGCAAGATCCTATTGTTCTTGGTATTGCATGAAGGTTGTGATCTGCTAGCATTAGTAGAACTCTTCATTCCTGTAGAAGGCAATATAGGTTTGTTAGAATCTTGTGTTTTGTGAGAATCTGCCTATTTTTTAGTGTTACTAGATAATGTGGCAGCTTCTGCAAACCTAACTTTCTTGTTTTTGTTCAATGGTGTGACAGCCACCAATTTCTCACTAGGTTTTGTTAAACTAAGGCATGTATCTCTAACATAGACTAGCACATCTTGAATTCGTTGAACAATCTTACAGGCAGAGTCTAAATCACTATCTAAAGGTCTTAATGCTCTAGCGTGTTCGACTATTTCATGAAGAATGTCAGCATGTTCCCGAGAGTGCTTAATATAATATATGTGAGCATCCCTGTTGTTCAATAGTTTAGGAGCTAGAGGTGCTAAATCAAGCTTAAACATTCCAGGAGCAATAACATTGGGATTATTCGGTCGGACATCTTTTTCAACCACATTCTTTCCTTTTAAACTCTCAATATGTTTTTTGTAGGATATTGGATATCATAACACAATCAATGATCTAGGGGTTGGCCTACTTTATAGAGAGAGAAAGTGAGTTATAGCGAGAGAAACTACACCTTATGTGTGTATATTATAAAATGATCAACCAACCCCTTCCCATGGCTGGAAAGGGGTATATATACATGAGTTTTGTACCCCTAAGTGGGCTATGGAGTGGGCTAACATGTGGATAAAGACCCGACCCAACACCATAAGTCATAAGGTAATTAAATGATTAATATTAAGGCTATGAGCTAACCTATGCTAGACATTACACGGGGTGACCGAGTCTTTTACATAGATTTCAATAATCCTAACAATCTCCCCCTAAGGGAGGTCACCCCAGAAAATACAAATCAAATCCTAGCTATCTTTGAATTGGTCTTTGACTCTGGCTCATAGTCTTTTGATTCTTCAAGATTAGTCTTTGTACTGCAAGTAGTGATCTTTGATCTTTGTTCCTTAGACTTGTGTGATCTTTGAGCTTTCTTTGAGATCATCATCTACGTAAATCTCTTAATCCTCCTTGTTGTGGAGTATTGCCTTCCTGTGATGTTATGACCTTTGGGCCGACATGCTCATATTTGTTGCAATCTTGAAAGCTTGACTTTATATTCGTACTTCTTCATCAATACATAACTTCATCTCTTTGACATACTGAAGAAGAGGTTGATATCAGAGTGTGCGGAAGCTTTAGGTCAATCTTTCTTGATGTTATAATGACATTGAGTCTTGAGTATGAGCATGTGGCTATGAACTTGACTTTGCTGGAAAGAGGTTTCTGCATCAACATCTTTATGTAATCCTGAAATAAAACAGTTAGAAATAAAGCTTGGTGACGAATATGAATTTGTCATTCATCAAAGTTCGGTTGCATTAACCTCCGGTTCTGTGAGGACCATTTTATAGTATAAATACTGTACCTATGATCAGGTAGATTCATTAAAAGAACCTCCTTGACAGGGTTTCCAGCTCAAAGTGTTAGATCCTCTAACGCAGGTGCATTAGATTCACTGTACTTGCTAGTATCTCTTTACTGGACGCCTCAAAGCAGGCTACATCACTAATAGTATTGCTACTAATAGAACGGTAAGAGTGGATCAGTGAGTTACTATCTCACCGATTGAGGAGAAAATTGATTTGAAAATCAATCGACGTGTCACTAGTAAAAGTGTTTTTTTGTAACACATCGAGAGTTTTAAGCTTTTATCAAAATTCATCCTCCGTCAGTTCATAATCTGGACCGAATCGATGCCCAGTATCATAAGTTTGATCCATTAAGGATCTCACATGTCACCTGCCAAGAGCTTGTTAGATGTTGGCTCTAAAAGGATTTCCATCTTCATTGTGAGTACTTTCGTATCACTCGGATGTTCTGGCAATACCACAAGGATAATGCGTAGGACTCTTAAGATCTTACTTGTTATCACAGTGTGTGATAAGCAAGCATAATTTGTATTTGTGTCCTAGCGAGATTTATGGATGATCTCATGGCTTTAGACTCTATAGTGCACTTTTGGTTTTAGTAGTCGGAGGCTGGAGCAGACTGCCACATTTTCAATATCATCTAACTCGGAGTGAGAGAGACGATAGAAATGTATTGATCTCTGTGAGAAATGAAACAAGAATCCTTTGAGGGATCTTGAGTGTCTAGGGAGGGTTGTGCAGGTAATCACTGGGTCCATGATACTTGTCTTCAATGTCAGCAATCAACCATGTGATTCTGATAGCATATGTAGTAACCCAGTTTCTGCCTAATGTTTAAGGAGGGTTGCTTTCTTTTCACCCTTTATCTTAACATTTCTTTTTCATTCTTCAACCCCTTCAGTGCTTACCGAGACTTCATTACTAGAACCTTGTTGGGTATGTTCCAATACTAGCTCCATCGCAGTCTGCACTATTCCCTTATTATCACAATATTCATTTTGTAATCATACCTAAGGAGTTCTATACTAACTAGTGGATTATCCTTGGGTAGATCCCTCTGGCTCTGGCGGGATCGTGGGATCGAGTACCTAACCTTACCATCCTTATAACTCCGATAAAGTAATTACAGGGTCAATCTTTGGTATTTTCACAATTGCCATCATACACCATTCGCTCCCCCTCAATATGTGCATCGATATTCGAAAAGGGTTAGCACATATGGGAGAGCCTACACTTGAGTCCAAAAGATCACATTTTTTATCAGATTTTCATAGTTAAATCACATTTTCTCCCCCGATCAAAAATTTCAAACCCGTTGAGATTTTAGGTCTTAATTGATTTAAGTTAGGAAAATTTGGGAGAAACTATGTCTGATTTATACAAGCCGATGATAAAACATATTATAACTGAGTACACGGATACAAAATACATTGTAATCACTACTTTATTATGTACATATTACCACAACATATATATTAATAATACCCCACACGAGATGGACCTTGATTGCCGAGATGATGTGATCATTCGGTTTTCTTCAGCAGTTTGTAGTCTCTCTCTCTTATCCTTCCACCAACAAAGCTTTCTAGGTTCGGGAAGATTCTCCTTGTCTTAAGCCGTTTCTGTATGGAAAACATAAACTCCTTGCTTATGTCGACATCTTTCCTTGTCCAAAACCGTGTGTTCAAACCCGGATTCATCCTGTTGACCTTGAATTCCTTGATCCGGTAGTCCAATGCCTCATTAATCTGTTGTAGAGTGTCATCACTGAACTTGTAGATCTCATTAAACCGCATGATCATCTGAACCCCATATTTATCCCTAAATGTGACGGCCCTTGGACAGTCAATTATTGTGAAGTCATGCTTGAACTCAAAGCCAGTGGCATCCCATCGAGGTTTGGTGAGGTTTAGCTGCGTCTCGTAGCTTTCAATCCCCAACTGGAAGTCTTCTACACGTTGTCTTATAACCAAGTTTCTGGTCCATAAGTTGACAGCAGTAGTGAGAATCTTCTTATCTCCGGGTGGTAGATGGTCTAGGTGACCTTGAAGATTCAATAAGTACTGATCTTCAAAGTCACTAGGGTACAGATATTTGAAGTCCCTTTCCGCAATAGTATATTCTTTAAGATCAGCTCTACGAAGAACGATCTTCTTCATGTAATCGTACCTATATAAGGAGAAGACTTCAATTTTGACAACACTTAAAATCCGCATATGAGTCCTAACAGCTCTACGATCACCCTCAGATGTGTGTCTGTCAATGTAGAATCATTGTCTTTGGAACCACCAGTGAGAGATACCATATATAGTGGCGATGTCATACTTGCATTCCTCTTCAATCTACATCTGATCGAGTACCATTTGCTCTAAGCCAACATCAGGATAATAGGCTGCCTTCATCTTCAAGATAGACAATGCATGCCTGCCACTCTTATGACCGTATCATAGATACTCCAAGTCTTTGTTGAAGAAGAAGTCAGATTGAATCGTGACGTGACCTGGTGGACTACCCAGTGGTAGAGGTTTGCTGACATTATACCTGATGATTGACTCGTCCACTTGATCGGTTAGTAGTTTATGGCATTCTTACATTTGGTACTAAAGATGAATCACATTAAGATGGAAGACTTTGACAATTTCATATGCAGGGCCTTCCAGGTCTTGTTGTTTAAGTTTGGTGATCCCTTGCTTTTTGCAGAACCAGTACATAAAGATTGCCATGTCACCAGTCTGTGCAAGTAACGAGTTCTCTGGAGGAGGTGCATAGGTGGACGCAAGAGCAGATGCCTAATTGTTCACTGGTACAGGCAGATCAGATAATGGGATGGACCAGGCAGGTTCTGGTGTAGCATGTCTGTCTTCAGTGAGTGGCTTCCACTAATTTTGCCTCAAGTTCACCGTGGTAATGTGATCATGGCCGATGTCTTCATCACTAGACGACTGTATCAGTTCGTTGAGAGTCGTATCATCATCCATATGTAGTTCTTTAGGAATTGACGAGACACACAGCTTGAGTCTTGTGTCAGTAGTCATCCAAGCCGTATATTCAACTGAAGCAGCTGTCTTTGAAGAGCTTGGAGCAGTTGTGCTTTAAGACTGATCACTCTGGTTGGTGGATGGAGGAGGAGGAGTCACCTGAGATGATCCAGAAGTTCCTGAAGTTCCAGATGGACTGCTAGAGGTGGAGGTGGGGGTGGCTGATGAGGTGGAGATCCATGTGGTGTTTTCGGTGAGTCATGTCTCTTTTTCTTCTTTTTTCGTGCTTCATCCAAATCGGTTAGGAGCTGGTCAGTGTGGTCGCGGGCCATTGACTTCTCTAGAGCTTCGTACAGCTGCTTGTGGTCTTCATAAGCTTGGTAGGAGTTGGATTCCTACATGCGGTGGTGAAGAATCTCTTTCATGTCAGCTTCTGGAAAATCTCTAAAGCGATCCCTGAGAGGAGCTTGAATAGCCCAGTCAACAGCATCCGTGATGATTTCACCCACCACTTTTCTCACCTGATGAGGGATATTAAGATTCTCTAGTTTGTAAAATCTGGACCTATGTTTGTCCATCCTTTCCTCTAGGGCTAAGTTGGCTTGTACCAGATCTACCATATGTTGTTCAAGCTCACCAATGCGCTGAATTAAGATAGAATTTGAAGAACCTTGTTGTGGTTGAGGTGGTGGAGGAAGAGTTGTTGTTGTCATTGTTGTTGCTGTTGCAGTTGCTGTTAATGTTGGTAGTAGTGCTTGAACCGCTGTAGGGATAGGTTGAGAGACTGTGAGATCAATAATCGGGGTGGTCATTAGAGGGACAGAAGAGGTGTCCTGATGAATGGGAACAGTGACCATTGACTGAACCTCTGATTCAGTATTG
>BQNB010119163.1:0-11686 GCA_026074375.1 Tanacetum coccineum
TCTCCTTTCTTGTATGTAAACTTATCAAATTCATCGTACAACTTACACTCTCGTTCTTGCTTCGTTAACGACGTTCCTTGCATGAGAAGTCTGATTTTCTCCCAAATATCCTTGGCTACACGATGTTGACTGACAAGAGCATAAATTTCAGTTGGAAGGCCTTATAGAATGATGTTTATTACTTTAATGTCACAATCAGCTTGAATGGTTTCTGCGGGAGTTAACTTAGTATATTTATTTGGTCTGGTTACACCATCTACTGTAATTATTGGCCAAACAAGTGGACCTTTTTCAACAGAGGCAAGAATCATTCTACCATGAGGTATATTCATCATATAAAGTTCCATTATGCTCTTCCATGAGTCATACAAATGTTTTTCAAGCATCAGTGGTTTATTGTCACCACCCGAGAGAAGTGACTTATTAGTAAGAGTCGTCATTGATAAATTGGTATGTTCAATGATTACCGTTTGATCGAGCGGTGATAGAAAGTAATTGTGTTTGATGGTGTTGTATTTTATGTGTTTAAAGTCTGAAACTATACGGGATTTTACAATTCTTGACAAAACCAGGAAAACAAGTGAGTGTTTTACGAGATTTTACAAGTCAAAGAAATAAACCGAATAATTTTGATTAATCAATTTGAGTTTTAAGTGTATGTTGCAAATTCGTTTACTTAAGTGAAATTGCAAATTCGGGTTCTTAGGTAAAATTGCAAATTCGTGTCCTTCTGAAAAATGCAAATTCGTGTCCTCCTAAAAATTGCAAATTCGTGTACTTAAGAAAACTGCGAATTCGTGTCCTAAAGGAAAACTGCCAATTCGTGTCCTAAAGGAAAACTGCCAATTCGTGTCCTTATGGAAAACTGCCAATTCGTGTATTGAAGCAAGTTGCGAATTCGTGTAAGACAGGAAATTGCAAATTCGGATACAACTATAAACTGCCAATTCGAAGAGAGCTATAATCTGCAAATTCGGAGACACAAGAAATTGCAAATTCGGAGAGAGCTATAAACTGCAAATTCGTGCAATACACGGACGAAACTCAAAATCTTTAAATCACAAAAAGACACCTTTTTGATTGTTTTTTTCCCAAAATTTCTTGTACAACTAGTATTCTTAAACCTATAGGTACCTTAACAATGACAACTTTTTGGTTTTTAAGCCAAAAATTTCAAAATCAAGATTTATACTTTATAAGGTTTTTTGAAAACAAAAGATGAACAAAAATTAGATTTTCTTTGATCCAAAGAAAATACACCTATATCCAAAGATACTAGATCAAATTTACCTAGGTAAATGACCTTTTAGTGTACAACTAAGCTTTGAAAACAAAAGAAAAGAAGAAAAGACGTACGAAAAAAAAACGAACCAAACAAAAAAAACAAACACAAGAACTAAGCAAATCACTCCATGGCTCTTGATACCAATTGTAGAATACAAGTAATCTTTGATTTATGAGAAGCATAAACTAGTGAGAGAAAGTGGAAGGAAGGATGTATTTTCTAGAGAGAGAAAGTACTAAACATAAAATGCATTAAGAGAAAAATGAGAATACAACCAACCAACCACCTCTCTAAGGCATGGAGAGGTGTATTTATAGTCCTATTTTGGCCGGCCATGGGCCTTAAGAGGCTTTCCATGGGCCTTTGGGCCATATTAGATTATAATCTAAACATTGACTAACTACGGGCTTTGACTAGTTAATATTGGAAGTGACCGAGACTTTTCTTGTTCCTAACAAAAAGAATAAAGAATCAATAACTTTGGCCCCTCTTTTGCTTCTTGGTGTCGTCTGCCCCCCAAGCCAACAAGACATCATTATTTTAGCTAGTTGGTCTCTCTTTAGTACACCATTCATTGGATTCTATTTAGAGAAGGTTCTAGGTACAATCCACATACAATGAACCTATCCCCTTTTTATTCATTCACCTCATCATTTCATTCAAACTTTCCTTCTCTCTAAAAATACACACACTAAAAATCTCTCTTCTCCCTTTCTCTTTTCTTGCATCGTTCGAAACCAAACAACATCACCTTTGGTGTTTGTTGCTCATTTATTCAAGATTTGAAGACGGTTGTGGTTGTGGGTTATTCCAAGAATCATTAGGGTTTATTCGTTGGTGATTTCGGGTTATTATTTATTGATTTTGGGTTAAAGTTCAAGACTTTCTCTACCATCTTTCTCATACAAGTAAGTATCATTATTTCCTTCGTTTGAGTGAACCTTCCTTCTACTCGTTCACTCACCATCATCTTTCTTTTCTTAAAAATGATATCATCCATGTTTGAGGTTACTTTTTATAACAAAAACACTAATATGATCAAGGTTGTACAACGCGTTTTTAACGTTTGAAACTTTATTTATAAACTTGCATTTTTATTGTACTTTTGAGGTTGTAGCGAAGTGTAGAGCCGTAAAAGTAGCGTTTGATAAATGTGACGATGGGATTAGGTTAGTCTTTGAGATGGTTTTGTTGGTTGAGTTAGTCGTGAATGGAGATATGATAGATTAGGACCTTGGGGAAGATTGCGGTATTTTTGGCTAAGTTTTAGATATAACGGATTGCTGTTAGAAATTGATTTGTAGGTTTTGAGTTTCGTAAAAATGTTTTGACAAGATAAAGCTTTAAAATTTGGATACGAATTTGGATATAAAGAACGTGAAAAACAGAGTTATAACGAAGGAGATATGGCTGATGTAAGATTGACGGAAAAGAAATGATTTTGACAGCTTTTCAACAAATTGCAGACATTATGTCCCGATTTTAAATCAAGGTTTTGACCTCTTTCGGGTCCGATTTGGCCAAAGTATAAAAGGAAAGTTGTCCGGAATGAAATGTTACTAAAGATAGCAAATTTTCTTTAAGCTTGAAAGTAAAAAACGAATGAGTTATACCATGATAGAGTTGAGTCATTTTTGAGACACTATAAACAATTTAAGTGCTGATTGAAATAAAAAATGGCTTTTCGAGTATTTTCGAGCCTGATTGAGTCTTAAAAACCTTAGCGAATGATAATGTGTCGGTTTTACATATTTAGGCGGCGTTAGAAACTTTCCCAAAATGGTAATTTTTTAAAAATGTCATAACCTAACTAAAAACCTTATATTTTTGTTAAGACACGTTTCTATTAAATAAACTAAGACACAAACGCAAGTGGATGATATATACTTCTATAAAAGTATTATTCAACGTTTTGATATGCTATTATCGCTTCTAAAGCACGTTATTATTATCTAGGTCGCGGTTAGGACCTTGTGCTCATTACTTTACACGTTGATTATTTCGTTGCTCACCATTTGCTTAAGGTGAGTTCGTAGCCCCATGTTTTTACTATTTTTCAAATCACTTTACAACTTTGGGGTGAGAACATTGCTTGCTTTTAAATTGTGTACATAAGTACTTACTTAACTCTTACATGTTTACGTGTTGCCTAAGTTACCGCTAAACCACTATTGCCCGTATTCATGAACCGTTAATTACTAAATGTAAGCGCGAGTGTTATAAATAGATCTATTGGGACTGATAGCCCCCGTCCCGGAGTTGGTAATTTCTTACTTGAATTCGGGTGACTCACTGGTGTAGTGACCCCGGTCAAAACGAACGTATACAATTTCGAACGTAGGTAGGTCTTTCGTTGGACACCTGTAAGTGCAAGCTTTCTTTCTAGCATCAAGTTGGCTACATACTATGGCTATCTAGCTTTCGTGTCATAAGCTTATGCAAAGTTAAATACCTTTTGTAAATATTAGCATTGTTACAAAAATAACACTTTACCACAAATTCTTGTGGTCCATACTTGATGAATACGTAAACCTAAACAATATTCACATGACCTAATGTTTTGACGTTTTAACATGATATTTTAGGTGCTTTAACTGGATTTTCCTTATGTGCTCATGTAAATCTACGTGCATTAAGACCTTTTCATTATTCAGAAAACATATGACTATCATTTTAAATAACCGTTAACTTTAAAACTCTTTTCAGCTTTTCGCCTTTATAATGACGAATTTTCTTTTGGAGTATTGTAATGACTTAGCTAGTTTATAATTATGCAACGGTGTTTATTTTCAAAATGTCCATATAGTGGTCGTTCTCTTGTACTTGTGTAGCCGACTTAAAGTGGCTCTAGAAGATTCTACATGGCGACGACGTCATGATTACAAAACAACGCCGTCACGTCGCTTTTTTACTATATATACAAAACCGATTTTAGGGTTTTTAGTGTGTAACTTTTGGGAGACGAACCCTAACTTTTATTAGTTGGAAGTTATATGCTAGCTTTTAGGGCCGTCTTTAATAGGATCCTCAGAAACCTTATTGTCGACAGTCTTTAAATCCAGTATTAAATCAAGTAAAGTTTTCATTTACTTCCGTTAATTCTTTCAATATGTCTATGTATTGCTTGATTGATCTGTGTTCTTTACCTTCTTATAACAAATTAGGCTAGATCCTTTAGTATTTACTTATGATTGCATGAAACTTAGATTGTAGATCCTTTTAATGTTGCTTCTTGTGATGGATGTGCGCGTTAGGCTTTAGAAAACTAGCCATAAGATATTAAATTGTCATAGACGTCTAGGGAAACACGAGTGTGTAGAAAGGATACCATCGGTAACAGTCTTGATACTACTATTAGTCAATATAATTAATTAATTATATTGACTAATAACTACCTTATCCCTAATATGGTTGATCCCTCTTAAGATATTTCAAATGCATTTAATATACTCGTAGGGGCCTTGTAATAGTCTTTATATTACCTTACTTGTGCGTTGCCTTAACGGAATATTAAATAGACGGCGGGTTCGTGTAATTCGTTCATGACTTAGTAAATACTTACACAGATCATCACAAGTGTGACAAAGAAACAAGATTAGGAGACGAGCCTAAATGACCAAAAACATACAAAAACTGCCAAATATATGTTTATTTTGCATTTGTATTGTGCAGGAAACGGATATTCAAGAAAAGGACAAAAAACAAAGCTAAAAACAGACAAAACCGAGCACGGAATGGAAAGGTGTGAAAAGACGAAGCCAAAAAGTCAACCAACTCAAAAAGTCAATAGAAAAGTCAAACAGTCAAAGTCAGAGTCAACTCCGAGAAGCTGAATCAGAAAAGAATATAACTTGAGGGACTGAAATTGCCAAATCCCAAAGTTATATTACTAAGGAAAACAAAGACAAGGACTGATTTTGCTATATTTTGAAAATACAACTTTAGGGGGCAATCTGCCAAATCCCTAAAGTTGTAATGAGAAGGGACTAACTTTGCAAAATAGATATATAGGTTGAGGGGCTAAAACTGCCAACTCCTCAAACCTGTATTATTAACAAGGATGAATTTTTGCCCAAGAAAGAGTTAATGGGTTGACCCGGACTAATTCCTCCATTTACCAAAAATAACTTTCCCTGCCCAGTCAAACCCAACCTGTTAACCCTCAACTCAATCCCCATTCTCTGTCCATATTTGAAACCCACCACAAGTCACATGCCTATCTCCGCTACCTTGTTACCGCAGCAAACCTAACAAAACCTCGATGGTTAAACATCCGGCACTCCCTCTCCACTAATCAACCCAAGCCAAGGAAAAATGGCCAATTGGCAACTCCTTACCCTTATACATTCAAAAGATTTTTCGATACACAGCCGGCTCAGAGAATTGTTCCAAAAGAAGCACAGAGTGAATTTGGAAGGCTGAGATTAGCTTTGTTATTCATCTCACACAACTAACTACAACCTCATGAAATCCCTCACAACAAAGAAAGCACAACACAAAAGACCAAGCTTATGTAAGAATTCGTCTATAAAAGGAACTTATTGTAAGTCCTAAAGGCATCGTTAGCTTATTCTTAGTGTAATTATAATTTATTTCATTCAAATTCTAAAGCATAAATACTACTGACTATCTTTATCAGTATGTACTCCTTATTCAAGAAGTTAAATGAAAATTTAGAGGTATTTAATTAAATTTCTATCTTTAAATTACTAAGTGTTAAGTTGTTCAAAGTGGGCGGGGGGGGGTGGGGGGGGGGGGGGGGGGGGTGTGAAAAGTGTGTTTCAATTAAAGCTTTCCACCAATCGACTTAAGCTTATATATAAGTCTGTTTTATTATTCAGAAAACAGAAGACCTTGGCACACAAGCTAACCGCTCCACCGCCCACCCGCCCCCTCCACTGCCCACCCTACCCCCCCCCCCCTACCCTCATACCTGCGTACAACAGCCATAGATTCATGCGTACCACCCCTCCCTTAGTTCCAATCAAGTCCCCGGAATCTGCTTTTTAAATCCCTACGGTGAGTATTCATAACCATTCTTAACTCATTATTGCTCCTCAACAGTGGCGCACAATTACGCCCTAACACCCCCCGCTGCAACAATAACTCCTCAAGCCATATGCCCAAGTTAACCACGCCACCATAGCAAAGTTCAGAATTCATCTATCAAGATTACAACCATTATGACTATAACCATTAAATGCAGACATCAATATCATAAAAAGACTGCACAGTTCATTAATAGTAACGGCTTACATTGTATCAAACATATTCTAAGAATAATCGACAGAGCAACAACACATGAATCAACCAAATATATAATAAATGTTTTAGCAAAAGCACCTAATCTATCATACTATAGAAAACCACATTCAAACTGAAACTTTGCCTTATACAACAACCTAACCAGTCCAAAATTCCGATAAAATTAAAGGGGGTGGTTAGTGGACAGCAGTGAACTCCATGGGACACCCAGTTTGAGACATCCATGTTAAGTCTGGACCCGACCCGTACCTAAATACGACCGGTCAAACATAACACAGGCATCACCCATCCAAAAAACGCCATTAACGAAAATAACACACTCTCAACCCCCACCCCCCCCCCCTCCCCCTGTACCCACCAAATATCATTAATCATATTAGACATCATTAGTGTAACTAAACCTCAATAATTCGGCAACGTCAACAAATAAGCATTAACCATATGTACTATAACACCCACCCTGCAATCACTCACCTCAAACGAATTTTACACTGGACCATTCCAGAAAGACCTAATAACAACAACGCAAATCTACCTTATCAACCTGTCCATCCAGATCCGACAAGTTAAAATCAAAGTACCTACCGAAACACCCCACCGCCCACCCCCTTCCTACCCCTCACCTACCCCCCCACCAACCAAACCCACCCTCTTCCACCCCCCCTCAACACCCCATCCCCAATATACAATGACCTCAAATAACAATCGCCGAACGCGCACAATATTACCCAATGACTCCTAGAAAATAAACCCGTCCGTTCCTAACAAATAAATGCTCACTCCTCCTACTCCGCTATCTAAACTAACAAGTCACTTATTACACATTAGAAAAACTCACCACATTAACACCAAAATATTTACCTAGTTACGCAAATGTATCTGACAGAGAAGATCGGCACTACATAACCAAAAAAAGTATAGTGGAAAAACCATACAATTAGAACACAGATTATATTCCCTATTATTAATCGCTTAAAAAGCCTCGAATTAAGAGAGGCAAATCCACAAGCCTCCCTATTAAATAGGTACTCCGAATACATTGCACACAATATTTACGTGAAAGAGTATAGTATCACTCAATCTACAACCGCCTTTCTATACAAACACATACACTTGTAGTCCGCGTGATCATCGTATCATAGATGCACGACGGGGTGCCACAAACCATGCAATAAATAATCTTATTCAAGATGTTAGGTATCCCCTTGAAAGAAATATGTTCAAGTCAACAAAAAATCAATAAATGGTGTTAATTATGCTCAATTGAGACAAGCACTTGTCATTACTGCAAGTAGTTTTTGGGCCCATCAGAAACGTATCCCATATGCTATCCATCGAAAAAGTCTGAGAGGCTTGGCATACCATATCACAGCCACCACAGAAGATCATCCCGGCTTGATAATCCGCACTTAAGAGCCGTGCCTACAATGTACACGACAAATCGGCAATTTTAAGAAAGCATTATATCACTCGCACGCAATACCTAGCTTCATTTTTTAAATATATAGCATACACATCAACCTACAAAGTCAAACCCACCAACAAGAATTTTATTAGCTACGCTCTACTAGTTTAAACGGTGCTCTTTCAATTTCATACCCAACACAGACTTTGACTAAACCCACGAAGAATACAACACAACATCACAACCAAAACAACCCCCCCATCTACGGCCTCCTACGCATACACACTACTATAATTAATAACCTGCCCATATTTCCTTACGACCGCTGCTGACGCCCAAATGCCACTGACTCATATTTTTCTCTACCATCTCATACTGCCGCCTGCATAATACAAAGCCCGACGTGCACGTCCGACCAGAAGTCATAAAGTCCCCCTCAGAACCACACTTTATGTAACGCAATCGATGTGACTAATGAATATCGATAATGGGAGCAACCTATCCCTGCATTCCAGACATCACAACGCACTACCATAGAACTACCACAAACCTCGTCAGTCCTAACAAGTCACGCTTTACCCAAAAAGACAGAAAACCAAGCCAAAATGACAAAACTGAGCATGGAATGGAAAAGACTGTGCAAAATCAAGGCCAAAGTCCAAAAATACCAAAGTCAGAGTCAATACAGAAGAATCAGCAGTCAAACCGAAGCCGGAACTGAAGAATACTATTGGATGCAATCTTAACCCATCTGATGGGCCGGGAAAGCCCAATAGTATAATTATGAAGACTGTGAAGACCAAATGGGCCCTCAATCAATTACAACAGCCCATTTGTGTGCATTTGACAAAGACTGTGAAGACTTTGAAGGCCCAATCCTTGCCCAGTTACTGCCAATCTCAGCCATTGTACACACAAAACCCATCACCTACCTTATTGGGCCCAACCCAAACCCAATTGGGCCCAACACAAAACCCAAGCCCAACAAAAGCCCATTAATCCTTTTTACAAAACTTTAGGGACTAAAGTTATCATTTTTAAAACAAGTTTTATAAAGGAAAAATGGTAAAAAGAGTCCAGGGACCAAAACTGCCAAATGGCTATTCTTTTACCCTTTTTAAACACAAGGGGCAGTTTTGCAAATATTGAAAACCCTTTTAATTCTTTTGTATACAAACCACAGGGACCATTAGTGTCTATCTTGAAACTTCTTTTATAACTAAACTTGGGCCAAATGAAATGAAAATAGGAAGAAAGATGGGGGGTGCTTTTGCACCTTCCCCAAACTTTTCTTTTAAACCTGCACCCACCCCTGTACCTCAACCTCTTTACCGCCAAAACTCGAACTCCCTCTCCCATGGTTTCTAGGCCATACCACTACCCCTAGTACACTTCCCAGCTCACCCCAACCTTATAATCCATGCCCACTTGGCAATCCCACTCAACCCGAGACCCCTTCAATGGCTGAGAATGATGTGTAAGGGTGAATGAAGGGCTATGATTGCTTGTGAGACTTTATACACTCACAGCAAACACAACCCAAGACAAAGAATGCATTTTGGACTTCTATAAAAGAAAAGAAGACAACCCGAAGAACCACACACCACTTTTACTATGTTTTTTTTAGTTTAATTTAATTTCCAGTCTTTCTTTTAAGCAATTAGTTATAATTCAGTCTTTCTTTAAAGTTTATGTTGTGATATTCTGCATTTTTAATAAAAGATAAGAGTTTTTGTGTTATTGCTATTATCGAAATTCGAAGTATAATTTGAGTTGTTTAAATCTGTTCAAATGGTTTAAAAAAGTGTTAAAAGCAATTAAAATTCACTTATAATCAATTATCTCTGCCTTCTTTTACCCAAAAATCAGTTAAATATCCTTTTTTATATAAATAAGGGGGTGTTTGGTTTAGACTTTAAAATGGGTCAAATTTGGTTTGGTATGGGTCACAAACACTCAGCCACCTTTGGCTGAGTGTGTGTGCCTAATTAGACCAGAGAAATCACCAAGTTTAGTATAAAATTAAGTTTTAATGCACCCTAGACTTTCTGTCAAGATTTTCACAAAAAAAATAAGCTTAAAAGCTTAAGCTGCTTAGACAGCTTAAGCAACACATTTTTATGCTCATATAAGTCACTAAAAGCCTTTGTAAAAGCCCTTTGTTCTGTCCCTTTAATTTGACCAAGTATGAGTCAAAAGGTGGTATGCATTTTCTTTTGAAACCTTGAACTTAGAGCTTAATTATCAGCAGTTTTAATTAGGCCTTAAGCTCTCATAGTTTGGAAATAAGCTCATTGACCACCCCTATAAATCTGTTTGGATCTTGTTTTGGCTAAAAATCACTGATGTGCTTATTTCAATAAGCCAAAATAAGCCTTAATGCCCACTGCATTGGCCTCCCCTGGTGCAAAAAGCACTTTTAAGCATTTGTTTTCTCTGAATTTAGCTTAATAAGCACTTAATTTTTTAGCTTTTTAGTATAGCCCCTAGGCCCCCCTTTAAGCCCCCAAAATAGTGTAGCTTAATTATGCCTTTAGCATAGCTTATTTTAGCAGCAAAGTAGAGGCTTTTTCTTTTTTTTAAAAATCTGCCAGCATAGCTTATCTCATTTCCAGCTTATTTTAGGGCTTATTCTAGAAACCTTAGCTTATTTAGGACTCCCCTCTCCCTATTAACTGTTTCCCATAGATTTTAGCTTATTTTGTAGCCTTAAAATCCCAAAAGAAAGAAAAATAAGCTTATAAGCTTATTAAGCTTCTGTCAGTCCAAAACCTCAAGTTTCTAGCTTATTTAGTGAGTAAAAAGTATAAGTGCTTTTACAAAAAAGACTCCCCATAAGCCCTTCTACAACTTTGCTTTTTTGACTTTTGTCAAATAAGCCATTTGGACCCTCTTTGAATATCGGGGTCCAACTCAGGGACCATTAGTGTAAATTTCTCTTTTATAGTTAACAATGTTAGTTCCCCTTGTTAGTATGTTGTTGCCCCGTTAGTCCTTGTCCCTTTACCCTGTTAGTCCCTTAAGTTAACTTTAGTTAGTTTATTTAATTTAATTAATATAAATTAGGTTTAATTTTAATTAGTTTAATTACTTTTTATATAAACAGTAACTTTTGGGCATTTTTATATTTTTAGAATTGTTGACTTTTTCTTTATTTAATTTTATTTTTTCAGAATTTTTATAACTTTTATTTTTTGTCTTTTTCTATTTTCTTAGTTTTAATTAGCAAAATCCTAGTGAGATTTACTGGAATGCTGTGAGAACTATTCTTAAGTATTTGAGAAATACTAAAGATATGGTTCTTGTGTATGGGGCAAAACCAGAAGATGGGCTGAAAGTATCATGTTATGTTGATGCAAGTTTGCAAACAAACAAGGACGACTGGTATGTGCTTAATTACACATATCTTTTACCTCTAAAAACGAGCTTAAATGACCAAAAACAGATAAAAACTGTCAAATATATGTTTGTTTTGCATTTGTATTGTGCAGGAAATGGATATTCAGAAAAGGACGAAAAACAAAGCCAAAAACGACAAAACTGAGCACGGAATGGAAAAGTGTGAAAAGACGAAGCCAAATCGAAGCCAAATCAAAGCCAAAAAGTCAACCAAGTCAAAAAGTCAACAGAACAGTCAAACAGTCAAAGTCAAAGTCAGAGTCAACTCCGAGAAACTGAAGCAAAAAAGACAACTTGGGGGACCACAATTGCCAAATCCCAAAGTTGTATAT
>BQNB010119164.1:0-20862 GCA_026074375.1 Tanacetum coccineum
ACTTTGTTTTTCTCTAATTTAGACACTTTTTCTTTTAATTCGAGTACCTCATTTTTTAGCCGATTTTTAATTAGTTTTAGTGACTTATTTTTAGACATAACTTTTAGACCTAATTTTCATAATTGATTATATTCACTATCCAAATCTAATTCATCTATTGACGATAAATCATCACTATAAAATTCAGTTTTGGAGGGTACCTCATTTGACGCTTGAGCTACAAGACAAGTTTCGTCTTTAGTCTTTTCTTCCTCATGTTCCCCACTATCGCTCCATGTCCCTCCGAAAAAGCCCTTTGGTTCTTGCTTCTTGGCTGCTTTGGTCATTCTTCGATGAGGTGATTTGGATCTCCGCATCTAAAACATTTTCTTTCGCTTTTATCATTTTTGTCATCTTTACTTCTTTGGAACGACTTTCTTTCATCGCGTGGTTGCCTTACAAACCTTCCTCGTCTTTTGAAAAATTTCTTGAAGTCTCAACAAAAAAAGCCATAGAAACTGGTCAAAATAGCCCATAAAAAGTGATTTTGGAACCACTCTCCAAGGGGGGGGTATCTCCATGATCGAAACATATAAAAACCGGTTATACAACCAGTCTCTATTAGAAGAATCGACACCGGTTATCTCCCTACGAATTGGTCTCCATATTAAAATAAACACACATGTTTTATTGGAAATGGACACTGGTTTTCCCGCAACATGTCTTTATAAAAACATCAAACCTGTCTTTATATATCCTAACATAGTTCTTGTTAGAAAAACCTTCATCAAGTGCTTTTAGACTAATAATGATAGTGTTAAATCTAGAAAAAGCATTATCTATCAATTCCTCTTATGGAATCGTAAATTGTTCATATTGTTAAACAAGAAGATCTATTTTGTTATCCTTGACTTGACTATTACCTTGGTATGTAATTAATAAAGTATCCCAAATTTCTTTTGCGGTTTTACACAGAAAAATTCTTTCGTATTCTTTACGTGGCAAAGCATTATAAATTACCATTTTAGCTTCATTATTTTTAGAAAGTTTTTTTTTTAAGATCATCGCTTTGTTTGTCAAATGGTATAATTTCATCCTTTTAAGTCTCGTGATTATTTTGAATAGGAGGAAAACCACCATAGAAAATAACAAGCCAAAGATCTAGATCTTTTGATTTAACATAAGTTTTGAATCTATTTTTCCAATAAATAAATCCATCACTTTTAAATCGTGGCGATCTTTGCATAGATTTCCCTTCTAAATATTTTTTCGATTTCATAGATCGATTCAAGTTTTAAAGGACAGTTTATTTAAAAAATCTTGTTTGACGTGGCTTCTGATACCAATTGTGAAAAAACTTTAAGGGAGGGGGGTTGAGGGGGGTGGAGGGGGGGGGGTGGGGGTGGGTGTGGGGGGGTTGGGGGGTTGGGGGGTCGGGGTTGAGGGGGGGGGTGGGGGTTGAATAGGGGGGGGCGAGGGGGGGGGGTGTGGGGGGGGTGCTCGGGGGGGGGGGGGGGGGGTGGGGGGGGGGGGGGGGGGGGGGGGGGGGTGGGGGGGTAGGGGGGGGCGGTGGGGGGGACGGGCAAGGTGGGGGGGGGGGGGGGGAGAGGGGGCGGTGGGGCCCCGGGGGGTGGGGGTGGGGGTGGGGGGGGGGGGTTGGGTGGGGGGTTTGGGGGGTGGTGGGGAGGGTGGTGGGGGGGGGGGGGGAGGGGTGGGGTTGGGGGTGCGGGGTGGGGGGGGGGGGGGTGGGGGGGTGACGGTGCGTGGTGAGGGGGTGGGGGGGGGGGGTGAGCGGCTGTAGGGCGGGGGGGTTGGCGGGCGGGGGGTTTGGAGGGGGGGGGGGGGGTGGGGTGGGGGGGGGGGGGGGAGGAGATGTGGGTGGGCGGGGGTTATTGAGGGGGGGGAGGGGGGGGGGGGGGGGGGGGTGGGGGGGGGGGGGGGTGCGGGGGGGGGAGGGGGGGGGGGCGGGGGTTTGAATATTGGGGGGGGGGGCGGGGGTGGCGGCGGGTGTGGGGGGGCTGGGGGGGGGGGGGCGGGGGGTTGAATAGTTTACCGCTTTTTAAATTAATGTGACGTTTGTATATGAAAAGTTAGATTTGATTTTATGTGATCTCAATGTACACACAATATGAACAATCTGGTTAAGTAAATAAATGACAATAAGTAACAATGTAAATTTGTAAGACAAGAGATTAGAGTTAGAAAGATCAAACCACAACATACGAATTTATAGTGGTTCGGTAACGAAGCTTCTCTTCTCCCTACTCCACTCCTCGAGTACCCAACTTGAGAGTTCTCTTCACTATGTCAACAAACTCCTTTTAGGCGGAGAAAACCGTACACAAGTAGCTTACACCAAGTTTCAACACTAAGCCAAATGTCGAGTCCTAATCTTAGCTAGAACCAATCTACCACACACTTGTATTTTGAGGCCTAAAATACCAACCACACTAACAATATATCACTTCACCTAAGTACTAACATGATGACATCAAATAACGTCACTTTTATAGCATCATTTATCCTATGTAAATTACCCATTTTATATAACTATTGCAAGAATTGTTACTTAATCATTTATATTTGAAAATTGCAGTAATTATGGAGTACTTAGTGAAGATTAGCTAAAAGGCACGCATTCTGGAGCTTAAATGAAGAAATATGAAGAAACCGACTCTGACATCTTATACGCCGTATCCATCAAGGAAGATACAGCGTATCTGGGCCTGCACTCAAAGTCCATTTACCGCCGTGTCAGAAAGATCTTTAGCGTATTCAAGTAAAGATATAAAATATTCTAGAAAGATATCGATACGGCGGTTCCTACTCCAAGAAACCACCCGATTCGCCGTTCAACTCTCTGATATCGTTGTATCTATTATTTATCTTCTTTTTTGACCAATTCTTGGAAAGTATAAATAGAAAACCTAAAAACGGGTTTTCAGTGTGCTTGATCATTTTTTCGATACCTTAACCAAAAAAGTCGATTTTTAAAAGACAAGAAGAGTAGAAGAGGTTAAGCAAAGCTATTAATTCCATAGGAAACACCTTGTAATCTCTTATACTCTAGTAATCGTTTGATTTTTGGTATCATTTGTTTAACTCATTGTATTGATTATGATGATTAAGGGATAATACCCTTGGGTATTAGCCATGGTTATGAAGATTTAAATGTTTGGTTTGTTTATATCGACTATTTAATTTATCGTTGATTGCTTGTTTATGTTTATCTATTGATACTTGTTTACGTGCTTTTGTATGCGACCTATCATTCAACTGGATCTAGTGATACCGATCAAGTTAGCTAGATGCCGAGATGGCTCTCCATATAGTGATTTATGTATCTAGATCAATAGGATCACAAATAATGCCCTATCTTTGCCTTTAAAGTAGTGAGCTTAGCTAGACCAACAGGTGAACCTGGGATCAACGAGTACGTTCTTAGTCAATTGGTAAAGACTTGGACAGTGGACTACTAGTATATAAATTCCCATTAAGTAGTAAGTAGGTAAAGTCTCTATGAGCTAGGGTTTTAATAAGAACGTAATTATTAACTCCTGTTAGATAGATTATATCAAAATAGGTTGCTTTTTTGCGGTATGCCGTTTAATTGTGATAGATTCAAGTTTTAAAATACAATTTATTTTAAAAATCTTGTTTGATGTGGCTTCTGATACCAAATGTGGAAACTAGAAGGGGTGGGTTGGATAGTTTACCACTTTTTAAATTAATGTGATGTTTGTTTATAAAAAGTTAGATTCGAGCTTATGTGATCTTAATGTACACACAATATGATCAATCTAGTTAAGTAAATAACTGACAACAAGTAATAATATAAATTTGCAAGACAAGAGATAAGACTTAGAAAGATCAAACCACAACGCAAGGATTTATAGTGGTTCGGTAACGAAGCTCCTCTTCACCCTATTCCACTCCTCAAGTACCCAACTCGAGAGGTCTATTCACTATGTCAACAAACTCCCTTTATGCGGAGAAACCCGTACATAAGTAGCTTACACCAATTTCCGACACTAAGCCAAATGTCGAGTCCTAATCTTAGCTAGAACCAATTTACCACACACTTGTATTTTGAGGCCTAAAATACTAACCACCCTTACAAAAGGATTCGCTTCACCTGAGTGTTAACACGATCAACCCGATCTAACTATTACACACAATCACAAGAGATATAAATGAATTACAAGATACACCACAATCGTAACTACGTTACGTAAACACTAAGCTATAATACTTCGTAACTTGATGATAAGAAGTATTATTCTCTTGCACTTGACTATCTAAGCTTGAATCACTTGGAAACAAATGATTAAGATTAAATGATCAAAGGATTGTAAGAGATGTATAAACTAATTTTGAACAGAAAGAAAATAAGTGCAACAGGTGAGAAATCTATGGGGAACAGTCCACTATTTATAGGCAGAGCTGGGAGCCGTTTTACATGGTCGGCCCCTTTAGCTCCATTGTCGGCCCCTTTATCATTAAGGGGGGCGCCCATAGTAGGACACTCCCATTTTTGTCTTTTCCAGGGGAGGTGATTTCTGGATCAGTTTTATTCAATTTTAAAGGGAAAATTTGAATTCAAAATTTTTATTTTGAATAAAACATTTCTTATAATTACAAAAATGTTTTTTATAAGTTTTAAAAATGTTTGTTACATTTTATAAAAATGCAAGGTTTAATTGATCACAAATAAATTAAGCATTTATTTATTCATGCCTTTAAGTGCTTAATTTTCAAAATAAAAATTTACGACTAATTACTTGTTTAAATTTAATTTTACATAGAGCGTTTTTACATTTTGTGATTATCAAAACGTAGAGAAGTCGGAAAAATATTAATAACATTTTTAGGCATTATTTCTATTAACAGTCTTTAATGACTTCTTTACCATTTTTAGGTTCTACCGATGACACAAAACTAAAATAATTGCTTTGATTTTGTACTTGAGACCTTAAAGTTCTTTCGTTTAGTTTTTCTATGACCATTTCTAAGGGATGATCTTTTGTTTCTTTGATGTTGACTATTTCTTTGTTTAATGGTTCATTTTCCTTGTTTTCTATTTCTTCTATTTGTTTTTCTATGATTTGACTTTCGATTATATCATCATCTACTAAAGGTGATGATTTAGGAGGAGGACTTTCGTCGAATCTTACATTTAAAGATTCTTTGATTTTCATGGTTTCTTTGTTCAAGATTACATAGGCTTTGCTATTGGGGAAATATCCTAGAAATATGCCTTCGGTGGATTTAAGGTTAAATTTGGTGATATAATCTTTGGTGTTAAGAATAAAGTATTTGCTACCAAAAACTTTAAAGTATTCTAAGGAAGACTTTTTTTCCTTTTAAAAAGCTCGTAAGGAGTTTTTCCAAGAAAATGTCTAATCAAAATTCTATTTAAAATATAGGTGGAGGTGTCGACGACATTACACCAAAATGTTTGAGGGATAGATTGTTCATTAAGAATAGTACGACTCATTTCTCGTAAAGTTCTATTTTTGCGTTCAACTACCCCATTTAATTGAGGAGTATGTGGAACCGAGAAGATGTGAGTAATCCCAAACTCCCGACCATGATCCGTACGGATCGACATAATAGGACAACCATTTTGGACTTGAATTTTCTTGCTTAAAATTTCAAAATGATCAAATTCTTCATTTTTGTTTTTCAAAAATCTAGTCCATGTATATCTTGAATAATCATCGACAATGACCAAAGTATAGTAATTTCCTCCATAACTTTGAACGGTCGATGGACCAAACAAGTCCATATGTAAAAGTTCTAGACACTTAGTAGTTGAAACCATGTTTTTAGCCCTATGGCTTGCGTGAACTTGTTTTCCTATGTTGCAAGCATCAAAAAAATGACTTTTAAATTTTAGTTTTGGTAAGTTTCTAACAAGCTCTTTAGATGATAGCGATTGTATAAGTCGCATATTGGCGTGACCCACTCTTCGGTGTCAAAGCGTTAAAGTATCATTTATTGAAGTTAGATCAAGATTATCTTTAGGTGAGTTACCAATTTTCATTACATAAAGACCAGTTTTCCTTATCCCTTTTCCTATGGTAATGCCGTCTTTAAGTATTTCACTACCGGTTTCGCAAAAAACTACTTTGCACTTTTTATTACATATTTGACTTGTTCCAAATTAACTTTTAGACATACCTAAAAGCATGAAACAACTCAAGCATTTAGTCCTTGGTATGTGCTTAATTACAAATACTTTTTACCTATAAAAACGGGCTTAAATGACTAAAAAACATATCAAAACTACATTGTATTTGTGTGTTTTGCATTTATATTGTGCAGGTAACGGATATCAACAAAAAGGACAAAAACAAAGCCAAAAGGACAAAACCGATCCCGAGAATGAAAAGAGCGTGAAAAGTCAGAGTTAAAGTCAAAGACGAAGCCGAAAATGAAGAAATCTTAAATGGGCCAACCCACACCCATCTAATAGGTTGGGGTAGCCCATTAAGCATATCGAAGATAAAGGCTTAAAAGACTGAAGCCTTTTAATACAACCATATGGTTGCAAAGTCCATTACACAGTTAGTCTTTACCCCCTTTACACCGTTAGTCCAAAAGGACTAACAGTGCCACTCCTTAACCAAAACAGGGCAAACACCCGTTATCATTCAACACAACCAGTCAAACAATAATAAACAAAGGCCCATTTTTCCCACCACTACTATTCATCCATCACTTTCATTCTCACCCTACGACAAAAACCTCACAAACCCCACACCATAAACTACCAATCCACCTTGGAAATCCCATAATATCCCATTGGTTGATAGGACAGAGACAAAATTCAATGGCTCAGATTGCAAGCCTTGGAGAGCAAGATGAATCAATGGCTATGATGAAGACTTTGACATCTCTCACATAAGAAAAACAACTCTCACAGAAGAAACACAAGAAGAAGACCTAGAACTTTTATCTTTCTTCTATAAATAGGACCTTGTAAGCCCAAATGAGGATATTTAGTTTTCTTAGCTTATTAGAGTTAAAATTAGCTTATTATAGTTTTTATTCAAGACTTGTAACTGTTTTTAAGAATTAATGAAATTTGAGATTTTTAAGTTATAAAATTCTGAGTTTTTAAGTTCATGTTCCATTGTTGTTAAAAGTACTTTATAAGCTATCATAAGCCCTGTTTACTTATATATAAGCTATTATACTTAAACAAGATAAACTTTTCTATAGTTTATTATGTTTAAGCATTTTCACCAAAAATCACTCAAAAGGCTAATGTGGATGACAAGCCCGATTTAGAAGGGCTTGTGGGGTTTACTAGCTTGTTTTAAACAAGCTAGAGCTTGTAGACAAAGCTCTAAAGAGCATTTATAGCCTAGTTTAGAGCAAAGGGTTTTATAAGTTCACTCTTTAAAATTTTATGCTTATTACTGTTCAGCTTATTCTACTGCTTATTTTTGGCATATTTATGCTTATTCATGCTTAATTATGTTTGTTATTGCTTATTGATGCTAGTTTATAGTTTGTAGACTCTTAGTTCAAGATTTAGTCATATTTTGTGATTTTTAGCTTAAATCAGCTCATTTAGTATAGCTTATTCATTGGTGCTTATTCTTGGTTGAAATTTGCTTGTTATTGCTTATTTAACTTAGTTAACATCTGGTCATTTCAAGTTTTAGCTTAAAACAGTTTTTTTACAAGTTTCATGTTTAAAGGGGTGTTTGGCACTAACAGCACTAACCCATGTTAGTGCTGTTTGAGCCCACTTTGACCCAAAGTTGAACTTTGAACATCAATTTGGAAGTCTTTAAATCTGTTTTAGGTAATTGTCAAAGGTTTAAGTTGAGTTTTAAGGTTTTGAGAAATCAATATTTGGTTCTGTGGTGTTATAGTTGTTTTTAACTGTGTATCTTTGATCTTGGTATTTTAAGTTTAAAAGTTGTAGTTTACATGTTTAACTTGTGTCTTATATTGCATTAGAACATAGATTTTAAATCCTGCTTTTGTCTTGTGAGTTCTAACCAAAATCTGTCTTTGTTGTTCTCATATGCTTAGTTAAAGTCTAAAAATCCTTGTTTTCAATCTTAAATTAGAAGTAGCTATAATCTGTTCTAGGTTTTCATAGACTCTTTAGGTATAGGACTCAATCTTATTTAGCTTATTTGAGATTTTTAAGCTTATTTGCTTGTTTTAAAGTAGGCCTGCATATTGCTTTTTAAATCTTAATCAAAAATCCAAAAATCTTGTTTTCAGTCTGAACTGCCTTTTTTTAAGTTCTCATTCTGGCTTATTTAGTTGTTCAAACTGCTTAACTCTTGCTTATTTTGGATTTCAGTAATACTAGCTTATTGAGTTTTCACTTTTCAGACTTTAGCTTTTAGCTTAAGACCATTAAAATCAGCTTAGAAAGTAGCTTGTTAGCCTGCCTGTCATTTTCAGTTTTGCCATTGTGTTTGCTTATTTGCTTTTCTGAGCTTATTGTTCATTCATGTGTGCTTATTCTGGTCTGCCCTTGCTTAATAGGTGTGCTTAGGTCTATTAGTAGCTTATTGGCGTAACCACTAGCTTATTTGAGCTTTTAGTGCAATTCAGTTAAAATTTCAATTTGTTAAGTTTTTGGTGTGTTCTGCTTATTTCATTATGCTTTTTCTGGGCTTATTAGTGCTTTTTAGAAAAGTTGCTTTTATTAAAGTCTGTTTTTAAGCTTATTAGAAGCTTATTCAAAAAGAAATTTAAAAAAATAAAAACATTTGGGAGTATTGGAAGGCCCCTGTTTCGAACCCGGAACCTCAACCTTAATCCCCAAACGTTTTTATCACACACTCTGCTACCTCTAGCGCCCTTAGGACTTTACGTTAAACCTTTGCATAGTTTAAAATTTAACCCTTGTCTGCAGTTTTGGCCTATAAGCCCTTTTGAGCTTATTTATAGCTTATTGTGATAAGCTGGTTTTTACATTTCATTTTTCTTAAATTCTAGACAGCTTAATAGACTTTCCTTCATTTTTTCAGAATGTTAAAAATTAGTTTAGTAGTTTTTATTAATTTTTTTGATTAAAAATAGTTTTTAATTCATAATAAATAAAATAAAAGTCAAAAAAATATAATTCTTTTTTCTAAAATTATTTTTAATCATTTAGGATTGTTAAAAATTAAATTTGCATTTTTAAGGTTAAAATTTTAGAATTTATGTTTTTAAGGCTCGGGTTTTGATTCCCGTTATCGTTTTAGTGTTTCAATCTTAATTGCTTTCTTTTTTTTGCTTGCATTTACTTGTTTTTACATTTCATTAGTAGAAATAGAATCCAAATCAAAATATTGATTATTCAATCACTCGATCACGAACTTAACCTCGATTTTCAATTGACGCCTCGTTGGGACCACGACCCGGGAAGGTTTTAAATTTTACTTTGGTCAAAAGTAATCTTCTTAAAAACCTTACGGAATACTTACTCCTCTTATTATTTGATATGGATAATTTAGTTATAATATTCATATATATGTTAATTAAGCAATTATATATATATATATATATATATAATATAATAATATATATATATATATATAATATATAATATATATATATTATAAATAATATAATGTATAATTGATAACAAAAATCAAAATTTTGGTGACGCCCGGTTGCCGGGGAGGCTATGAAACGATTATTGTGTTTACGTTTGAAGATTAGTGTTTGAAGACCCTTCCCCGTGAAGTTATCGCTTTCATTTGTGAATATTTTCAAGTAATCAAAAATACCAAAAAAAAATTGAAAAACCAACGAAACAACCGTTGTGTCACTTGTGAAATCAGCTCGCCTTTAGATTTACAAACTATAAGAGAGGTTTAAGGAAGGTTGATCCTAAGAACTTTGACTCGAAAGGAGAAGGTTTTTAATACGCTTCGCGCTTACCCGCTCCTCCGCTTCTTTGTGCGTTTTTCTAGAGAGCTACCGTAAACTTTTGACTATCGAAACCAAAAATATTCTCCATACCCTCTTATCCGTTTAATTCTTTCTCTTACCCCTTTCTATTGTTTAATTCTTATGACGTCACTCTACTATTGTTGTATCTGTAAAGGTCGGATGAGTAATGATCGGGTATTTTGTCTGCCATGTACGTGTGAGCGGTGTAGAAGAAATTATATGAACAGATTGTGTTCTATATGCTGTTTTGAATCGGGAAATGCATTCATCGATGATCTAATTACAAACTCTTTTGATGATCTTCCGAATTCTTCTGACCACCCTCCACAACCCCAAACTCACTCTTTTGATTCAAGTGGTGATCCACCACAAGTTCCGTTCATCTCTAATCCGGACCCGTGTTACAATCAAAACTTTGACAATAATTTTCCACAAAATTCACCAAGTTTTCCACAACAATATCTTTGTTGTACTCGTTGTGGGGGTCCTCATGAGACTTTTCAATGTCAAAACTTCGATGATACTGTTTTCAATTATATTTGTTGCTCACACACTGTGAAAACAAGTAATAACTTAAGAGTCCTACGCATTATCCTTGTGATATTGCCAGAACATCAGAGTGATACTAAAGTATTCACAACGACGATGGAAATCCTTCCAGAGCTAACATCAAACAAGCTCTACGGTAGGTGACTTGTGAGATCCTATATGGATCAAACTTGTGACACTGGATATCGATTAGGTCCAGCTTATGAATTAACGGATGAATTTTGAAAAAAAATAAAATTGTTGGTATGTTATAAAAACCGTTTGCATCTTAACACACCGACTGATTTTCCTAAATCAATTTATAATCTTATGTCCATGGGAAGCCTCACAAGGGTATCTGGACATGGAAAAGCTGAACACGAATTGATGAGTTAATCGGGAAGATAGTAACTTACCGGTTCACTCTTACCGTTTCGTTTGCTTTGAGGCGCTCCGGTAATAAGAACGGCTAGTATAGCTACAAAACCCTGTCAAGGAGATTCTTTAGAATTCTACCTTATCACATGTAGTATTTATACTGATTAATGGGGAACCATGGTTATTACAACCGTATTCGACGAAGTGACAAAGCCACTTTCGTCCATATATGTTGTTTATCACTAACCCTTTCATGCAGGTAATCCTGATGGTCGCAACAATTGGATCAAGACAAGTCAAGATTCATAGCCACATGCTCATACTCGATCGACATACATAAAGACATCATGAAAGCTCAAGTACATGTTTCAAGACTTCCGCTACTCTGATACCGCACGTCCTTCTTGAAGCGACGAAGTGTTAAAGTTAAAGAACTTTAAGAAAGATGTTTTATTCAAGCTTTCAATCTCAAGAAAAGTATGAGCATGTCGGTCCGAAAGTCACAAGTACACAAGATGGCAAAAATATCACAAGATGATGATAAGAGATTATGCTTGGTTGATGATCTCAAAGAAGTTCAAGTTCACATACAAGTCAAGCTTTAAAGGAACAAGCTCAAGCCTAAAAGTCAAAGATCACTACAACATATCACAAGATAATGATTGAAGTTTAAAGACTACGAGCTCAAGACTGAAGACAAGCATAGTATGCTAGGATTAACTATTTTGTAAAATGGAGTGACCTCCCTTAGGGGGAGATTGTTAGGAATACGAAAAGTATCGGTCACTTCCATAATATCGTAAGATAGGCTCGTAGTATAGTTTTTGGAACCTTGATAAGGTAAACGGGCCAAAGCCCATGTAAAGCCCACAAGGCCTCATAAGTGGCCGGCCTTAGTGAGGTATAAGTACCCCTCTCCACCTCTTGGAGAGGGTTGGTTGTTCACTTTCATTCATTCTAATCTAATATTGCTCTTTTCCTTTCTCTCTCTAAAGTGTTCATCCCTTCCACTCTCTCTCTCTCTCTCTCTCTCTCTCTCTCTCTCTCTCTAGTTCTTGTCCATTTCTTTGTGAGATAAGATAACACATATATTCTACACACCAAGTGGGAGTTTATTTGCTACAAGATAGAGAAATGATAAGTTAAAATCATAGCTTGGAGGAAATTGTAACACCCCCAAAATGGGTCGCAGCGGAAATGATGTTCTGGGAGCGTTACTTCATAATACCATTGCACCAGTTATGAGAGAACGACCTCTAAGTGTCGTTTGAAAAGTAATCTTGTATTATTTGGACTCCAATGCACATCAAGTAAGCACCTAGCACTTATGTACCTGAGAAACATGTTTTAAAACGTCAACAATAATGTTGGTGAATTTATAGGTTTATAAATTTAATGAAGTGGATAGCAAGATTTCCCTGTAATAGAGTAGCAATTACAATATCACAAAAATGTATTACGAAATGCACTAAGCTCATGACACTGAAGCTCAACAATGAATGTATATAAAATACAAGTAAATGACTTTGCCCAATGTAGATGTTCAACCTGTAACATCTATAAATCCGACATGGTATGCGTTCGTTACCGATGATATTTGATCACCCGAACGGGGGTGTTAATTCCCAATAGAACGGGGGTGTGTTAATTCTAAATTGATCTATTCATACATTCGCGCTAATAATGAATGTAACAATTATCTATGCAATCAACAGTTTCATGATGATGGGCATAGTGCGCTATTTAGCTACTTAGGCAAACTCTATATATTTGAATTTAAAATATATTGCATCCAATTTGTAAATCAACATGATCTCCATCCCCTAGATTTGATAATAATTGAAAAGTATAAATGTAGGGACTATAAACTCACATCAAGTAATGATAGTAGAAGCAAAGTAGTTGGGCTACGAAAAAACGATGCAAGAGGGACTTTATCCGCAACTATGCATAAACATAACATACTCACTAAAGATAAAATATAATATAAATACTTGCAATCTCGTCCAGGTGTGCTTGAGCTTTATTTAAAATGATTGAGTTTGGAAACATTTTCCAGGTTTTTTTGTAATTATGGTCAACTTTATCGGGTCAATGTGATTATATTTATAAGTATGTAATTTTCTGACATCCGTGACATTAAGAAATAGGTCATGCGTTACATTAATTTAAATGCTAGTTTAGATCGGCCTTGGTTCGGTCTCTAAGTATGTTAATTAATTAGACGAAATGTTGACGTTTACTATTTGAGTTAGACGTATACACCACTAGGCTTTTATATGAGATGTCATAGAGTTTAAAATAATTTACTGGTGAGTAGTTGATTGTTCTTCGGAAAAGCAAATATATTGAAATCTCAGTGATCGCTTCATATTCGTTTAAGTGAACTTTGTACTAACAACGTTGTTTAATGCAGTTTAAAAACGGGGCTAAACGCACGTGGAGTCTTAAGGCGGATTTAAGTAACGGCCTTATATTTTCAGCGTGCACCTAAGTGTATGGGCCCATAAGTTTTGAAAAGCAGTTTGTGATTTTTTTTTTCGTTTTTAACTTAATGTTAGATACAAAATAAAAAATATCGTGGTGGTCACGGACATGGTTGACTATATTTCATTTTTTTTAGTTTTATCTTACGAGGCCGTTTAATGCTTAAATTTATGTGGTTAAAAAGGGGTGGGTGTCACGTACACCATAGCCTTAGGAACAGAAGGTGGAGTTTCTTGGCTTTTGTTTTCTCAAGTGACCTTTTGGCCACTTTGCTCGCGGATTCTAAATTCGTTACTTCGAGTCGTGACAAACTAAGGACACTTATGAAAACTAGGCCGTGAGGACAATAATGTATCTTTTATAATTTTTGTGGTTAGGGGTCGATATCGAGGTCAAAATGAGCACGAAGTAGGGGGTCAACCTTTTTGTAACCAGTACTAACTATATGGGGGCAGTACTAACTACACGGGAACAGTACTAACTTTCGATTCAGTGTGCGAGCTTGTTTCTCAAGGGTTTTTGATGATTTGAATTTCTACATAAAGCTTACTATGTCGCCTATAAAACGCCACTAATTTCTGACTTTAGGTCAAAGTTTAAATGGGTCAAAATAAGGCCTAAAGTCGACCCATTAGGAAGATTTATACACATAAAATAATAGATTTGTACGCTTATTTCCCGCTTCATTATAAGGTGTTAGAGGCCTAAAATTTTGCATGAACACTACTCCTATAATATGTTAACGAACGATAAACTTGAAATTGTCATTAGTCAAGTTTGTATACGGGTTTCTCCCCCCCAATGAACCGTATAACATCAGTGAACTTCTATTTTATGAAAATATGATTCTTTCTGGGTTTTTATACTTCATGAGTTGACTAACCGGGTTTAAGTTTATGTTGTCGTTACAAAATGGTCTAGTAAATGGGTTTCATAACAACAAGTCACCAAGGGTTTTTTTTTAATTATAAGTTAATTTATTTACGATCTTTTCTTGTTTCGGTTAAGAACACAAAGAGATGTATGCTCTGTTTTTCTCTTTGCAATCTGGTGGCAATGAAACACCATGTCGTCATGATTCTTAACAGTTTTAAAGGACATAAATAACTCAAGCACAATAATTTAAGCTGCAAGAACACATAATATTGATTGGAAATATCTTGAATATTGGATCTCACAATGTACGGAGGGGTGAAGGGTTTAAACCAACGAAACCCTACTTTCTGCTTTCACTATCTTACGATACAACCCACTTCCAAATTCCCAAGCTTAACCGCAATGTATACCCACTTCTCGTCTTATATTCGAACACCAAGACCTTACTCCTTGCCTGCTTGCTTGACGACAAAAAGGGGGACCAAAAAGGGGCGAGGTTGGATTAGGGTTTTTTTTAGGGTTTTTATTTTCCTCTATGTCTGATGAAGGAACACAAGGGTGCGAGTTGTGGTGTTTGCTGGGAATGACTCAGCCTTGTGAGGCATACAACGTGTAAGGTTTGGATGTGATTTGTTTGTGAAAGACAAGAATGATGGGTGCCCTATATGTACACACAAGTGAGGAGAGTTTATTAGTCAAATCTGATATCACATGTTTATGTTCATGAATTTGGGGCAAGGCATCTTGCTACAGGGTTAAAAAGGTGGTTACTGTATGGAACGTGGATGCAAAACCAAGAAAGAGCAGTGTATATACATCACGAGTATGTGTGGGGTTTGAAGAAAAAGGTTTTGGGCTTTTAACCGGTGGGTTATGGGGGAAAAAGGGGCCTTTGGAAATCTTTGTGAATATCTTCTAAAATTTTGAACGTGTGTAGATGGGTTGCTAGAAAAATCAGTCAACATTTGCTAGCTTGTAGGAGAGTATGGGTTTTATTTTTGAGTCTACTAGTTTCCTTGTTTACGGTAGTTAAAATTTTTGGTATAGTTTTCCTTTTGAAGTATTTTCTCTTGCTAGCAGTTTAATAACTAAAGATGTATGATTTTTCCCTTGTCGTGTGAAATAATTTGAATTAATATAAGATGATCTTGGTACAAGCAAGGGTCGTGTGAGACCTTGATAAATCTAGTTGACGTTTTAAGCTAAATATTGAACATTTAGTCTACGCGATTTAACTAGCGTGGTTTTAATGGAAGCAAACACACAAACCTAGTAATAAAAAAAAGAAATGAAATAACTGGGTTCGTAATATGACCTGAAAAACACGGGGTGTTATAGTCTCCCCCGGTTAAATGAGCCTTGTCCTCAAGGCTTAAGACACAACACTTGACGACGGTGCGGTCTTGATGAAGAGGTGTAGATACTCGTCTTAATTTTTCCTACTACGTGCTAAGTAGATTTGTCATCTTAATGTTTTTAATTCCATGTTTGTACTAGAATACCCTTAGGATTTGGTGTTAGATGATGTCGGCTCTATGTAGTAAGATGATGTAAAGGTCTACCTAATTATTATGATTATTAACTCAGTTTCTCGTGTCTGACACGTTTTATGAATACGCACACAAAACTTTGCTCTTTAAGAGCGTAAGTAGGAAATTGATTTTTGACAGAAGTTTTGAGGTGACTACTTCTCTGCATGGCATGGTACTTACCTGAATTATACATAGGTGATCAGGCTATGTAAATTTAAGGTCTAACGATGCGATGTTCATTTTCGTCAAAATAATGTTTTGTATAAAGTAATGTCAAAATGATTTACAACGTGAGAAAATGATTTACCAGATGAGAAAACAAGGTAGTTTACAAGGGGACAACGAAATGATTTGCGAGATGACCAATCGATGGTTTATAAGACAATAGTTAAATATCTCAAAATAGTAAAATAATTTGTTAACAATAGTAAAATAGTTTATCATTTGATAGTGAAATGTTTTATAAAGTCATAATATTTTTGTAAGTGGCTTGCGCGAATAAGTAGAGAGTTGAAATAAGATTGACGAAATTTTCACAATACCATAATTTGATAGATAATTTGAAATTGTTCGTACAGTACAATGGGAATTTAAGAGAAAAATACAACGAGAATTCCTAAAAGGATAAAGTCTAAGCAGTGATATCATCCTCCGTGTTGTCAAGGTCTTGATTGGTTTCTCCTCCTCCTAAGGTATACACCATTCCTCGGGCTTCAGTACCTTGGTTCTTCAACACCGGGCAATCACTCCTGTAGTGCCCTTGATTCCCACATTCATAGCAAGTGATAGTTCTTTGGTTGTTATTATTAATGGGATGCCAACAATCCTTTGTCAAATGACCGACTTTCTTGCAGTTGGTGCACTTGGGTGCACACTCTCCATCATGGTGATAGTTGCACTTAGGGCACAGAGGTTTAGATCCTCCGTACGGTTTCTTCTCTCCAGACCCTACAGCATAAGCTTGAACCACATTTTGTTTCTTGAGAAGTTGTTGTTGATTCTGGTTGTTGTTATCGAATTTTCTCTTGTTCTCAGCTTGCCTTTCCGCATAAGTGCGGAGTTTCTGATCCATCAAGTCGTTGGCCAACTCGATAGCAAAATCAAGAGTCTTGGGTCTTGCAGACATGACATTTCCATGAATGTTATCGGGAAGTCCACCGATATACTTGTCAATCTTTGCGGTTTCATCAGCAAGAAATTTGGTGCACATCAAGGCTAGTTCTTGGAAACGCTGAGTGTAAGCTGCAACATCGTTTCCCCTGACCTTAAGATTCCACAGTTCAATTTCAAGTTTCTTGATTTCACCATTTGGACAATATTTGTCCGTCAATTTCTTCTTGAACATCTCCCAAGTCATAGCATAGGCAGCATCATGGCCTAAGGTTCTCACATGACCATTCCACCAGGTTAGTGCAGCACCTAGCATAGTGTATGTAGCGAATTTCACTTGGTTGTCATTAGCATAACCGCTAATGTGGAATACTAATTCAATCTTTTTGAGCCATTAAGACAAGCCAACAACGCCTTTAGTTCCCTTGAAGTTCAAGGGTTGGCATTTCATGAAGTTAGGGTAGGAACAGACACGTACAGGTTGCACAGGCCTTCTGATTCCTCCTCCTGAATTTTGGCTATCGTCATCCTGATTTTGGGTAGAGTTTCTTTGGATTGCCCGATCAATCATAGCCTGAATGGATTCTGGAATCATGGCGTCGTTTGTTCCTTGTCTTTTTACAGGCATGATTCTTCAAGATTAGAGGAGTAATAAAAGAATTAGTTTAGTTCTCTAAGTTGTGCTCCGAAGATGAAATGTTATGAGATGTTATGTTAATGTCTTGTAAGATTCTTTAGACCATTGTGTTATTCGTAATGTTTTGAGAATGTTATAGTATTTATATAAATAACTCTTATATAAATTTAAGATATACGTAAGGAAATGTAAGCACGTATATAACCTATGTAAGCAATTAGTATAACCAACTAATGCTAAAATAGTGCATGACATGCAAGCATGTTTACTAGATGCAAACCAGTACTGTATCGTATGTCCCTTGGAAAAACTTGGTATGGTGCAATGTTAAAGAGGCTATAGTCTAGGTATAATTGTACTACCTAGTTCTTATAAACCAGGGCTCTGATATCAATTGTACACCCCCAAATGGGTTCGCAGCGGAATTAAAATCGGAAATGATTGTTCTGAGAGCGATTACTTCATAATACCATTGCATCCAGTATGAGATTTGAGAACGTCCTCTAATGTGTCGTTTGAAAAGTAATCTTGTATTATTTGACTCAATGCATCATGTGAGCACCTAGCTCGTATGTACTTTGAGGAAAACATGTTTAAAACGTCAACATTAATGTTGTGAAATTTATAGTTTATGATTTAATGAAGTGGATAGCGTTTTCCTCTGTAATAGTGTAGCTATACAATTACACAAAAATGTATACGAAATGCACTAAGCTCATGAACACTAAAGCTCACAATGTATAGTATCAACCACATATAAATAATATGCCCACTGTAGATGTTAACTGTAACACCTATGAGTCCGAACATGGTTGCGTTTTCTGTTCCGGTTCACCGGAATTCTAGTCAAGAGCTACTTGGCCCAAACGGGGGTGTTAATTCCAAATAGATCTATTCATAACATGCGGCGCTCACATTATGTCATTAACAAGTACAATCTATGCAATTAACAATTATAATGATGGGCATTAGTGGGTTATAGCTAACTTTAGGCAAACTCATATTATTTGAATGTAAAATGTAACTTGCATCAATTTGTAAAAACAACATGATTCATCCTCCGATATTTGATAATTGATTGAAAAGTATAAAAGTAGGGACTTATAATCACAATCAAAGTAATGATAACGTAGAAGCAAGGTAGTGGCATGAAAAACGATGCAAGAGACTTTATCCGCAACCTATGCATAAACAATACATATTCACTAAACGGTAAAATAATAATATAAATACTTGCAATCTCGTCCCTAGTGTGTGCTTGAGCTTTATTTAAAATGATGACGTTTGGAAACAATTTCATGTTTTAAAAAAAATGGTCAACTTTATCGGGTCAATGTGGTCATATTATAAGTATGTAATTTCTGACTTCGGACATTTAAGAAACTAGGTCATTCGTACATTAAAATGCTAGTTTAGATCGGCCTTGGTTCGGTCTCTAAGTATGTTAATTAATTAGACGAAATGTTGACGTTTACTATTTGAGTTAGACGTATACATCACTAGGCTTTTATATGAGATGTCATAGAGTTTTAAAATTAAATTACAGGTTCGTTAGTTGATGATATGGAAAAGCAAAAACATATTTGAAATCTCAGCTGGGTCGTCTACAATATTCGTTAAGTGAACTTTGTCTAACAACGTTGTTTAATGCGTTAAAAACGAGGCTAAACGCACGTGGGTCATAAGGCAGATTTAAGTAATGGCCTTATATTTTCAGCGTGCGCTGAGTGTATGGCCCAAGTTTTGAAAGCAGTTTGTGATTTCGTTACTTAATGTTAGAACAAAATAAAAATATCGTTGTGGTCACGGACAGGTCGACTATATTTCATCTTTTATGAGTTTTATCTTACGAGGCCGTTTAATGGGCTAAATACATGGTTAAAAAGGGGTGTGTGTCGCGGCATAGCCTTAGAACAGAAGGTGGAGTTTCTGGCTTTATGTTTCTCAAGTGACCTTTGGCCAACTTTGCTCGCGGATTCTAAATTCGTTACTTCGAGTCGTGACAAACTAAGGACACTTATGAAAACTAGGCCGTGAGGACAATAATTTATCTTTTATAATTTTTGTGGTTAGGGGTCGATATCGAGGTCGATATCGAGGTCAACCCTTCGGTAAGCAGTACTAACTATATGGGGGCAGTACTAACTACACGGGAACAGTACTAACTTTTGGGGCATGATTTCGAGCTTGTTTCTCAAGGGTTTTTGATGATTCGAATTTCTACATAAAGCTTACTATGTCGCCTATAAAACGCCCCTAATTTCTGACTTTAGGTCAAAGTTTAAATGGGTCAAAACAAGGCCTAAAGTCGACCCATTAGGCAGTTTTATACACATAAAATAATAGATTTGTACGCTTATTTCCCGCTTCGTTATAAGGTGTTAGAGGCTAAAATTTTGCATGAACACTACTCCTATAACATGTTAACGAACGATAAACTTGAAATTGTCATTGGTCAAGTTTGTATACGGGTTTCTCAATGAACCCGTATACATCAGTAACTTGATATTTTATGAAAATATGATCTTTCTTGGTTTTAAACTTCACGATTTGACTAACCGTGATTAAGTATATGTTTCGTTACAAAAAGGTCTAGTACATGGTTTCCTAACAACAAGTGACCAAGGGTTTCTTTTAATTATAAGTTAATGATTACAGATTCTTGTTCTTGTTTCGGTAAAAGACACGAAAGAAGATGTATGCTTCTGTTTTTCTCTTTTGCAAACGGTGGCAATGAACACCATGCGTCGTGTTCATAACAGTTTTAAGGACATAAATTACTCAAGCACAATAATTTAAGCAGCAAGAACACATACAATTGAATGGCAAATATCATGAATATAGGACTCACAATGTACGGCGGGGTGAAGGGTTTAAACCAACGAAACCCTACTTTCTGCTTTCACTATCTTACGATACAACCCACTTCCAAATTCCCAAGCTTAACCGCAATGTATACCCACTTCTTGTCTTATATTCGAACACCAAGACCTTACTCCATGCCTGCTTGCTTGACGACAAAAAGGGGGACCAAAAAGGGGCGAGGTTTTTTTTAGGGTTTTTATTTTCCTCTATGTCTGATGAAGGAACACAAGGGTGCGAGTTGTGGTGTTTGCTGGGAATGACTCAGCCTTGTGAGGCATACAACGTGTAAGGTTTGGATGTGATTTGTTTGTGAAAGACAAGAATGATGGGTGCCCTATATGTACACACAAGTGAGGAGAGTTTATTAGTCAAATCTGATATCACATGTTTATGTTCATGAATTTGGGGCAAGGCATCTTGCTACAGGGTTAAAAAGGTGGTTACTGTATGGAACGTGGATGCAAAACCAAGAAAGAGCAGTGTATATACATCACGAGTATGTGTGGGGTTTGAAGAAAAAGTTTTGGGCTTTTAACCGGTGGGTTATGG
>BQNB010119165.1:3447-20861 GCA_026074375.1 Tanacetum coccineum
CAAATTTAATCTTTGCTCTTCAACACATTTTAGGTCAATGTTGATATATTTGAGATAATTTTGCCAATTTGAGTCCTCATCCATAGAGAGAAGAATATTTACCTTTTTCATGGTGACGTCTATCCATTCACCATTGCGTGCATGATTCTTTCCCACAGAGAGTTCATCATTAGCTAGAGCCATAAGTACATGAACCCTTGTCTCATCCTCATCGTCAATTACTTCCTCCCCATCCCAATCAAACGTTTCAGCAACTAATCCTTTATTCTTTGACTGAAAGGGTTTTGATGACTGAGAAGTAGACGAACCTTACGGAGTGTCAGTTTAGCTTTCATCTTCTTGTATTCAGCCTTGTAATCCTTTAGGACTTTTGTTTCACCGGACTTGCTTTGAGATTGTTGGAGGATTGAATAAGTTTTGGTGTAACCTTTGGTTGAAAACCTTTTGACACTGAGGATGAGTTTTACATATGTGATTTATAAGATGGTTCAGATGTTTTGGAAACGCAATCTCTTGCAAAATGACCTTTTCTACCACATTTGTAACATTGAGTGTCTTCATTTGCTTTTTGACTCGAAAAATTGTTTTTCCTTTTGATAAAACATTTTGAATTTTCCAACAAGGCCCTCTCATGAAACTCTAAGGCTATGTCTCTGAGATACTCCTCACTGGATCTCTCATCAGCCTCATCATCAGAATTTTCTTAAAAATCCTGCACAATGTTATTAGAAAAAAAGACAGTTGATATTAGAGAGGTCGAGAGTGTAGATATAAGGGGCTTTTTTATATCAGGGTATCTCTTAGAGATTAGGTTATCTTCATAGACAAACCTTTCATAGATGTCTGCAAGGTCAAGGTTCTGAGTGTGTATTAACATTTTTAAGTCACTGAGAGAAGCTAAAGCCACTTCGCAGGGGACTGTTCATGTAGCCCACATTGATTTCGAAAATGACCTTTTTGCCATATTTGTAACATTAAGTATCCTCATTTTCTTTTTGAACTAAAAAATTGTTTTTCCTTTAAATAAAACATTTTAAATTTGCCAAAAGGGACCTCTCATGAAATTATAATTCAAGATCTCTGAGGTACGCATCACAAGATCTCTCATTAGCTTCATCATTAGAATTTTCTAGAAAATCTTGCATAATGTTGTTAGAAAAGAAGGCAGTTATTATGGGAGAGTCCGAGGGAGTCGTAATTAAGGCCTTTTTGATGTCAGAATATCTCCTAGAGATTAGGCTATCTTCATAGACAAACCTCCCATAAATATAGGCAAGGTCAAGGGTCTGAGTGTGATTTGCATTTCTATGTCCTTGAGAGAAGCTGAGCCACTTCTTAGGGAGACTATTCATGAAACCAACATTGATTTCATGCTTAGATAATGTCACACCATCATTAGCAAGCTCATTGAGCAGGGTTATGTAATAGGTATAGGTATGTGAGAGAGTCTTAGAGGATTTTGCTCTGAAAGTGTAATACTTAAGTTTTAGATCCATCATCCTATTTTCCTTGGTATCAGAGAGACCTTCAAAGCTGTAAACCAAGCCAGTCCATGTATCTTTAACTATCTCACAGCTAATGACTGACTCTATTATATCATCTGGTAGACATGATATAATGATGGTTTTAAGGCGTTGGTCTTGATTGACCACCCTCCTCTCTTTTGGGGTCCATTGGGACTTACATTTATTATCACCTTCAGCTGTTTTAGGTTTAAATAGACCATCCTTAATACATTGAATGTAATAGGGTTCCATTTCTATCAAATAGCAAAGCATACACTTTTTCCATTTGTTGAATTTTCCAGGATCTAGATGAGGAGCAACAGCAAAGTAGTTGCCTCCTTTTTTGTCTACGAGCCCAGGTACATTAATTACAACACCTATTTACGATCTAGGTTTTAAAAACTTATAGCAGATTTAAAAGAGTTTTATAAACCTTCTGCTATGATACCACTTGTTATTCCCTTTTAGTTAGTGACTTAAAACTATAAAGTTTAGATAACTAACTCATGGCTTGTAGTAATGTAAAGGAAATCAGTTTTAACAAGTAAAGAAGATAAAACAGTAAAGGGTACAAAACTAATTTTCAACGTTTAACTCTTTATGTTTATTAAGAATTATACCCTATTGTATGCGGAACTATAAGGGGATTGAATGACAATATATGTGTGTGTGTGTGTGATCTCCTCACTAACACCTTTGCATAAACCTAAAGTATTATGAAAAGCTGACAACTATGCTAACCAACTGAGCTTGTTCAGGGACTTAGTAGATATTGAAGGAGTAGGTGTTTGTGAAAGATAAAACTTTAAATGCACAAACTTAACCTACTCCTTTACAAGACGTTTTCTATTTATACTACTTAGGTAGGGTCATACCCACATGGGTGATAAGTGTGTGTCCCAACGCTGACAAGTTAGTACATATTGTACACCTTTGTCTATATTACATTTCTAATCTAAGTATGGGACAAACACTCTTTCTAAGGTCAGTGTCATCACCGACCTTGTCTTTATACCCTATTCAGGATAGTTTGACTTCAGGTAGATAAGAGCTTGGACTTATCTGTTTTAAACTATCCCGCCTATTCTTCAGTCTCTTATCTTTAGGGTCTTTTAGTTTTTGAAGATCGTATGGGGTTCAGTGAGTCTATTGCCACAACTTTCTAAACCCATCACCTTCTTCTTTGGCTCAGGCTTCATTCACTGAGAACCGCCTCACTGAATGGTTAAGTCTTTCTTATAGACTCAGGTTGAACACTTGAAGGTAACTCACTGAGTGACTGTTCACTCAGTGCACTTGAATTGTCAAAGGTTATCTAACACTTAGGATATTTTGTATTTAAATCCAAGTGAAAAATCATTAGGCACTGAATGGGCCTAACAGTTTCATGCAATCATAAGCAAAAACTAATTAATTTATCCTAACATGTTAACAATGAGAAAAGATAAAGAATTAATCAAACAATTAAAACACATCATATTAAATTATTAAAGATCAAGTACTTAACTCAATGATACATGTGAGTTATGTAAGAAACAAGGGTAATAAAAGCCCTAAAATTCTTCTAAGTATCAGCTCCCAAAAACTCTCCAAGTTTCCACATGAAAATATGAAAATAATGCAAGAATATATATATAGAAAAATAGTTTTGATGTCATCGAGTTATGTCTGTGACGCCGTCACCTCGTCGACTCTAGATTAGGGTTTTCTCCACCACCTCATTTTGACGCCTTCACAATTGGTTGTGACGCCGTCCTTTGGAAATCTTAACACCGTCAGCTAGCCATCGGGATTTACTGATCAATTAGAATCACATTTGTTAGCCTTATTATTTTAAAAAGATGGCGCCTTACACGTGAATTGAACTAGCTATAGATCATCTGCTATACGCAGGGACTGATAATCTATAAGTGGGATAGATAGCTTTATATTAGGCTATAAATACCCCCTATGTCTCTCCATGGGGGGTGTGGATGTACATTTGTTATTCTTCATAATCTAATATCACATTTTTTCTCCAACCTCTCTATACTTTCTATCACTAAACAATATGTCTTATCTTTTGCTCTGTGATCATCTAAGACCCCCCGAATGTGATATTATAAGCTTGTCAATTGGTATCAAAGCTAACTTGGGGTGTTTTGTATTGTGTGTTTGTTGTCTCGTGTTTAAGCTTATTTCAGCTTATTCACAGCTTATTTTGTGCCTTATTTTCTGCTAAAAAGCCACGGCTTAAGCTTATTTTTGTGATGTTTGTTAAAAGTTTCAAACTTTATTTAGTGTTTTATCATTCTTAAAGATTATTTAAAGAAAAAGTTTGAATCTTGTTGTTTATGTGGCTTTTTCATTACTACATAGCTTATTTCAAGCTTATTTTAAGCTCTTTAGGTCATGGTTTTTTTTAAAGGTTTGTGGCTTATTTGGTAAATGAATTATTTTGTCCTTAATACTATTTAAAGCTTACTGTTCTCGGCTTATCTAGGCCACATCATATTTGTCCTTATTTTTCGTGGCTTATTTTCCGAGGAAAATAGATTTTTTAAGCTTATTTTGTCTTATTTGAATACTACGGTTTGAACAAAAAGATAAGACCAAGATCCACTATTTTTGCAAAAAAGGACAACAAGGACAAAAAGGGTACATGCGGTTTGATGCTTATTTAGGCGATTTGAGCCCTAAATTACGCGGTTTGACAACCCTAAAGGCGATTTGAGTTCAAATTCAGTGGTTTGATGTACTCTAGGCGGTTTGAGTTTACAAGTATACGCGTTTTGACCATGCGGTTTGATCATGCGGTTTGGCCACATACCGAGTCAACTTAGTGGGTCAACTTAGAATTTACCGAGTTTGACCGAGTCAACTCAGTCAACTTTAGAGAGTCAGTCTATGTTAAAGAAAAGCATGAAGAAAAGAAAGACAGACTCAACCAAGATCACAACAATCAACATCAACTACAACATATTACATCCTCAACATCAAATCCAACAACAACTATAAACTCATCGTCACAAATCATCATTCCACATCTCCAAAACTAATCTTATCTCCTCCAATCCATAACAAGACTTGAAACATAAATCAAATAACCTTGATCTCAGAAATGTTCAACAGTTGATACAAATCTTTTAAAGATTTTTTTGAGGTTAGAACCATAATCATCATCGATCTGTGAAAAGAACATCTTTTCTTTCATATCCAAAAATAAATATAGTATTATAACAAATCTGTTATATACCATATTTGTTTTGTTTGATCAAAACAGAAAACGAATTACTCATACACCAACCTAAGACCCTCCAAAGGATCTTGAAGCCGAAGAAGATACATTCAAAGGAGATTCGTTGTTTAATTATGCTCGTGTTGATGGTTTTACTAGAGTATTAAGAACAATAAAGGATTAAATGGGTTATGTATATTTTAAGGAAAGATTATAAGAGATGGGAGGTTGTTTTTGACAGCGTATGAAGGAGAAGATGATGGGGGCAGAGGTATTAAGGGGAAATGGTTTAGGGTTGTGTGGAGAATAATTAAGGATTGGTTTAGTTTTTATCCCTGTTTTGATTATGGATCTGACGCAGAATGGGCCAGGTATAGGATGTTGATGGACATGGGTTGTGTTTCAAATTAGACTGAGTCATGTTTTATTAATTGGGCCGAGAAATTCAATAGTAGGCAAAGGTTTGATTATTGGGCTTGGTGTTATTAGATTAGTCTGTGTATGATGAATGGGCCGAGTATTAAAACAATAACATGTTGGGTAATGTGTAGAAGACCAGGGTTTATTACTTGGACGAGCCGTTGTGATGTTATATTATTTGTGTCGGGTATCCGTTAACAATCATAACACATCAACAATCATGAACAACACAAAAAACACAATACATTATACTAAAACGATCCTTATCAAAATTCACATTCACTCTTAAAGGCTAGTATTGAAATTTAATGACTACGGAGTTTTTGTATGATGTTACTAATTTGGGATTGAAGTAGGATTTCATGGGGAAGTGTACTTATCTCGTCTTCGATTCTTTCTACCTCTATAATGAAGATGACTTGTTCGGGCATATACAGATTGTGATGAAGACTTGGATATCTAGTTGCTTTTGTGATTCTTTCTCTCTATACCCGTAAAGTAGTTATCACTTTAAGGAGTTACATTATACTACTCAGTGTCTCACGTAGTTGAGGAGATTTCAAGAGGTTCAATTACTTATTATGCTTTGGGTATAGGGTATAGGGTACACCGTTCTTCGTCACACAGATAGTATAAGATAAGTCATAAGTTTGGGATTTTGCTTCATTCTTGGGTTTGTTATATCTGTATGGCTGGTGAACGACTTTCAAGCACAGGTGACGGCGATAACATAAAACTTAGGTTAATTGGAAGAAGAGACCGTGATGGAAGACAACACAACCTACCAACATCATCTGAGGTAGTTGCATTTATCGTTGGCGACTTTGATTCTTTCAAGAATAAAAGGGACATTATTCTTCACAAACATAGTGGTAGCACGAAACGGATAAGTGAACTACATGTTTCTTATCTCCCTCTACAATATCCTTTATTATTAGCTTATGCAGAAGATGGATATAGAACTGATATATACCATAGAGGTGTCACCGACTTTACACCTACAAATAGAAAGACTAGAGTCTCAATGCGTGAGTGGTTTGCATATCGTATACAAGAGAGACCAATAGTGTATTCTTTGATTTTAAATGGTTGAAGGTTGTTCCAACAATTTATGGTTGATGGATATACCATGGTTGAGTCTGAAAGAATGACTTTTATACGAATAAAACAAAAAGAGTTAAGGTATGAAACGTATACTAGGTTGGCTAGCTTGGCAAGTACATCAGATGGTAGTCGTGTCGTGCATAGAAAAAAGTATGTATTACCTGCTACTTTCACAGGCAGTCCTAGATACATGTTACAAAATTATCTTGATGATATGTCAATATGTAAATTCTACGGATACACTGATCCATTTATTACATTTACATGTAACGCGAGTTGGCCTAAAATTTCAAGATATATGGCGGAGAAAGGTTTGAAATCAGAAGATCGTCCAGATGCTACGACAAGAGTGTTTAAAAAGAAATTGGTTTACTTAATGAAAGTCTTTAGAGATAGACGTACCTTTGGACGTGTAAAAGGAGGTATATAACAAACAAATAATTCATTTACATTTTAGATATCATAATTATGTGATAACTTTATTAATGCTATTTTTATTTTATTACAATGCAGAGTTATACACCATTAAATTTAAAAAAACGTGGACTTCCACATTGTCATATTTGTTTGTGGTTGGAGGCTAATGATAAGTTAAGGACTACACAACAAACTAAAGTACATATCATCTGAAATCACAAATAAGGAGACAGGTCCAGATTTGTATAAACTTATGACGAAAAACATGATGCATGGACAGTGTGGTCTTGAACATCAGAATTTTCCATGTATGGTCAACAATAGGTGCACAAAGAAATTCTCAAAACCATTTAATGAGGAGACTTTCATTGATGATAATGGATACGCTATATACAAAAGACTAGATAATGGTATGACGGTAAAGAAAAGTGGTACTAATTTGGACAATGGATTTGTGGTCCCTTATAATCCAGGTTTACTGAAACATTACCAAGCCCACATTAAATTTGAATATTGTAATCAATTTGGTTCTATAAAATATATGTTCAAGTACATAAATAAAGGGTCTGACCGAGTAACAGCTGCTGTTGATGATGAAGAAGTTGATGAGATCAAGGATTATTATGAGTGTAGGTATTTATTGGCATGCGAGGCTTTATGGCGTATATTTCAATTTGATATACACTACCAGACTCCATTTGTTGAAAGGCTTCCATTTTACCTTTCGGATGAGCATTCTATTATTTTTGATGAATCAGATAACATTGATTACGTTTTAGAAAAAGGATTCAAACAACACAACAAAGTTTCTATAATAGATGGAGAGAAACAAGATAGATGAAAATGCAAGAGAGTTGTTGTATGTTTAGTTTCCAACTAAATATGTGTGGAAGCAGCAACAAGGTGTATGGGAACCAAGACAAAGAGGTACTGCAATTGGTCGCATACATCAAGTCCCTCCATCTTGGGGAGAAATGTTTTACCTTCGTATTCTTTTAAACAAGATATCAGGAGTCAGAGAATGAGACGAGTTTAAGACATATGATGATGTTTTGTACCCAACTCACTGAGACGCTTGCTACGCATGTGGTTTGTTAGTGTCAGACAAAGAGTACATTGATGGTATGAAAGAAGCCAATTTATAGGGAATGGGTGATTATTTGAGATCATTCTTTTTTTGGGGGGAAGGTAAATTTTATAAAAAGAAAGCCAAAATTATGCTAATCATGACCGATAGCATGTCATGACCAGATGTAGTTTGGGAGAAGACGTAGCATCTTATGGTTGATGATGTTTTGCACAAAGAACGTAAAAAGCAGAATGATCCAGGTACATTTTTTATATCTATAATAATACATTAAACTAATACGAATTCATGCGCTGATAATCCAAATATTACGTGTGGTATAATGTATCGTGTATGTTTATTATCATTAGGCATATTTATGTTAGAAGATAATTCAGTTATAATGTTATGATATGAATTCACAGATTTGGAATTAATTGATGCGTTGAGGTATAACATTTGCCTCACATACATTGAACACATGTTACTTTGCAACAATAGATCACTCAAGACAATGGATCACATGCCTTACCCTAATGCACAGTACACAATGGAAGGCTATAACAGGTTGGTTAATGATGAAATTAATTACAACAGACCAGAATTGTCTGATTTGCACCATAAATTGTACCAAAGTTTAACAGACGAGCAAAACTATATTTACGCAAATATATTGGATGCTATTGAACAGGATAAGGGTGGTATGTTTTTTGTATACGGTTATTGAGGAACTGGCAAAACATATCTATACAAAACAATGACAGCAACATTGCGTTCGGAAGGAAAAATAGTGCTAAACGTTGCGTCAAGCGGTATTGCTGCACTTTTGTTGGATCGAGGAAGAACTGCCCATTCTAGATTTGCAATTCCAATTAATGTTGTCAAGGACTCCATGTGTTCCATCAGTGCGGACAGTGATTTGGCTGATTTTGTAACACCCCCAAATTGGGTCGCAGCGGAATAAGGATCCGGGGCGTGTTACTTCATAGATCAACAACACAAGATAAATATAGAACGACCAAAAAGTCGTTTGAAAACGATACATTGGATTTAATACCTCCAAATCTGTAACACCTCCAAATTGGGTCGCAGCGGAATAAGGATCCGGGGCGTGTTACTTCATAGATCAACGACACAAGATAAATATAGAACGACCAAAAAGTCATTTGAAAACGATACATTGGATTTAACAAAGTTATTGTTACATAAGCCCGAAGCTAAACTTGTTCACTTGATCAAATACAAAGATTTTTCAGCCCATAACAGATGACACAATGAAATGGACGACAAATCTTTAATGCAAGACATCCAAATCAAAAACCACTAATGTATCCACTCCGCACCTTGTGCTTATGTCCCTGAAAAACATTGCATTACAACACATCAACAATATGTTGGTGAAGTTCATAGGTTTTATAAATCATTCTTATGTAGACCACAAGATTTCCCAAGTTATGAATAATGCAATCATATGCAGACAATCATATAAATGTAATTAACGTTGCCCTCTAAGCTCATTGACAACTGAAGCTTGACGTGTATGAATACCAAATTAATGGCCTACATTGCCCGTCATGTTCTAACCACGCAACATCCTAAATTCGCCATGGTATACGTTTTCGTTTGTCCATGCTACTAATCACACCCAACGGGGTTGTCAAACTCCAATAGATCTATTTATATAAACCATTCTCGCTTGTAAAATTAACAGTTCATGATAAGGGCCCTCAAGATTGGTTTAACGCTACTTAGGCAACATGTAATACAAATGGTAAACTTAACCACATGTGACCAGTTGAAAACATGTGCATGTTTATCACCCCAAAAACTTTGTAAAACAAAAGCATGTTTAAAAACGTGGGGCTATTAAACACACCTTGAGAGAGCAAATATACCAAAGTAATCTCAAATAACGTGCCACGCGAATCGATCAAAATTGCACACCTAATTAATTTAAGGTTTATAATACCTCGAGTACTTATCATCAATAACATTGAATATAAATTCCTATAGTTTTTGTACATCGTACTACCTTTTCGGGGCTATCATAATTAACTGAGGTCATGACAGAATACGTTCGAGGGAGTTAGACACTTTAATCGTAAATCAACAACATCTCGCTACGCCATCCGAAGAGGAGCGCTCATATGAAACTCCCCAGTAAATTATAGTACTTTATAACCACATAATATTCTATATAGCTCAATCACCAACATAAAGGTTTGGGTAAAATGTGTTTCATAAGTTAAAACGAGTTATAAGTACCGTTGAGTAAAACTGCGTAACTTACGCGTTTAAACCTAAGACAAACTAATTAAAATAAAATCAAAAACATATCTCTCTAAAAATAAAAAAAAACACCGATTCTCTCGCGTTCTTATGCCCATCTTTTCGTATTTAAGACGAGTTATCGATATTTGACATTTTCATAAAATTTGGGCCAACCCTGAATGAAATAACTGATACTGTTCATAACAGACATGTGTTTTATATAATTTGTATTTGTTTGTTCGTAAAAACTGTAAATGTCGTATTTTTTTCGTTATAGCTCCGTTTTTTTACGATTCTTTGCGCAACTTCTCGTAATTGAAATTCTATACTTAAGAGGTTTACAAAAATATAACTTTCTGTCATGAATTAGAACTTTTATAAAATAGGATTTATAGAAAGTATTAATTGTCGTAAACTCAGCAAATTTCATAACTCTGTTCGCGTTATTAACTTGAAAAATTCGATTCTTATCATTTTGGAAATCCTAAAAATATGCTTATTTGGTTAAAAATATCCACACATGCTGTTATAAACAATTTTTATAAAATTGATTTTATAAAGAAATTCTTTTACTACTAATAAAAATATGACTCCGTTATATGTATCACTCGTTTTTAACGTAACTTTTTCGTTATTAATACGTTAACAAGTTTCTTACCCTTTTCACGAATTCGTCGTGACTGTATTATCTTAATAAAAATATAAAATGGGTAATTTAAATTTTGAATTTTGGACAGCAAGTTTGAATGATATTTGTTAAGTCTTTATAATATCTTGTTTTCATACATATTCCACTTTTGCAAACTACTATATCTACTATATCTATATCTCTCTCTAGTTTTCTCATATGTTTACATATATATAAAAGTCCAATGGGTTCCATAATTGTCCTTAATTTCCAAACTTTACCAAGTCCATATTACACTTTTTAACCCTTAACTTCATAATTAACCCTTTTACCACAAGTTTATACTTAGTCCCCACTTTACATATAAGAACCACTAAGTGTACATGTGTATTTCTTTCAACATGGCGTTATTTTAAGTGATCTATATAACATGATTAAAAGACCCATAATCACAATATTAACATGTCGTTATTATGTTCTTTAGCATGGTAACATATTATAAACCTGTTAACACCCTAATAATACATAATCATTTTCATGTTTTAACCAAGAGTGTAAATCACTTGTGTGACCATTTTAACATGATGTCAATAACTCATAGAATATATAAATTGTACATTATGATAGACAACAATTAAAAACTTCTCTTTACATGTTAATAATCCTAAATGGTGATTTAAGCTAAATAGAATAATCATATGCATAAAAATAAAAATTATAAGAATATAAAGAGTTCAAGTAGACCTTATGAGGTATGATGGTGATGATAACCAAGTGCTAAACCCTTGTTTAGCCACAAAATCCAAGCTTACACAAAGAAAACCTAGCTTTCTTTATCTTGATTAATACTTGAATATGGTTAACCAATGCTTGCAAATGCCTTAGTATACCTTAGAATAGATGTGTATAGAAGTGTATGGGTTGTAGAAAATTTTGTATGGATTTGGTTGGGTAATTGTTTTGAGCCGTGAGCTCTAGGGGACTCAAAGAGGGTTTTTGTTTGATTTTTCTAAGTGTTGGTGTTGTATGAGTCTTCTTACTAGATACTTGCATGTATATAAGAGGTCTTGGTCATAAAGTATGCAATAGTGGTCAAATAACACAATGAGGGTTTCAAGGGATGTGGTTTTTGTGTCTTGAGTCAAAGTAACAAAGCATGGCTAAGTATTAAATGAAAGGGATGTACATTGACCAAGTTGCTAGTAAAATGACTCATTTCTTATCTCTTTGGTGTTGTTGTGCCGTGGGAATGAGGGGGGGAAAGGCTTCTAGAAGTCTTTTGGCTAGTAAACATATTACTAGTGAATTTATAAACAAGTTACAACTTGTAACTTTATTTAAATGATGTCCATTTGCAAGTATTGGTGTATTACTTTATTTTCTAGTGTACAAAGTGTAAGTAACATTCACTTATGTAAAGTTTAATAAAACTTAAGGCATTGGGTACACTCGTGGGTAATTGTTGAAGCGTAGTTAAATTTTCATGCTTTCGGTTATTCTTAAACGTATATTTATCGCGAAACGTATTTAACTTACGTAGCCAATAAAATAAATGAACAAAGACCATAATTATCATTAAAATAATTATATAACATATGATTGATGTAAACGTTTGATGGTTTGATACCCGTTCACATTAAACGATAATATTTGGCGTACGCGATTTAACCTAATGTTTACAATTTCAAGCAAACATGTACAACACAAAAGGTACACTGCGGATTTGTTGATGTCGTCAATGACTTGAAAACACAGGGTGTTATAGATTTATTATGCCAAACAAATCTTATTACATGGGACGAGGCACTGATTCTTAACAAGCAATGTTTTGAAGCTTTTGATAGGACTATGCGAGATATTTGCAGAACTAAAAATAATGAACCTTTTGATAGAGTGTTTGGAGGTAACATCTTAAATATATAGTGCTTGCAATTTGTTTATATTTCTTCTTATTAAGTAATATAACTTATACTTATAATAACAAAATGTATTTTTCAATTTTAGGTAAAGTTGTTGTTTTTGGTGGTGATTTTAGACAAATTTTACCTGTTATTTCAACTGGTAATAGACAAGACGTTGTGAATGCATCACTTAATTCATCAAAGCTTTAGGAACATTCTACTGTTATGAAGCTAACAGTTAATATGCGATTAAAATATGGAACAAACAACGATGAAATTCGTGAAACTAAGGAGTTTGTTGATTGGATACTCGACATTGGTAATGGTAAGATAAGGGAGAAAAATAACGGTGAGTCGACACTTGAATTCTTGGAAGAGATGCTCATTCTAGATTCCAAGAAACATGTTAATTCAATAATTCAAGAAACATACCTTGATTTATTACATAACTTATGGAATCCATCATTATTCTAGGAAAGAGCAATATTAGCGCCAATACACGGAATGGTTGATGTTATCAACAAAAGTATGTTAGCTCAAATACCTGGAGAAGAAAAGGTTTATCTTAGTGTGGACACTGTCTCTCTTGCTGATGACGCTTCAGAGTTTGTTGAAGATGCATACACACTAGAATTTTTGAACAACATAAAAATGTCTGGTGTACCTCATCATGAGCTTGCTTTGAAAGTAGGTGCTCCTGTTATGTGTATGAGGAACATTGATCAAAGGGATGGGTTGTGTAATGGAACTAGATTGCAAATTACTCGAATGGGTACAAATGTCATAGAAGCAAAGATCATTTCCAGAGGTAAAGTAGGAACCGTATATGCCATACCACGTATGGTTATCAGCCTATCCAACAACAAAATGCCATTAAACTTAATAGAAGACAATTCCCTGTTTCTGTTTGTTTTGGGATGACTATAAATAAGAGTCAAGGACAAACGTTGTCAAGGGTAGGATTGTTTTTACAGAAGCCAGTTTTCTCCCACGGACAGTTGTATGTTGTTATCTCAAGAGTTAAGGGTTAAGGGTATTATGTTGCGACAACGACAAAAACTACACAAATAAAACAAAAAATGTTGTTTACAAGGAAGTACTTCACAGGTTATGACACCGTATTTAACTTAATGATGGTAATAATGGCGTTTTTACACCATCAACTTTGTTTAGACAGAAGTGCTTTATAGGCTTTAAATAATTATATGTTGGTAGCTGATTCTTTTCACTATCTATCTATGTCCTTTAAACAATTCGTTGTCTGCATATCAATTGGTAAATTTAAAACGTCATTGTTGTGTGGATCTCATATGTTTATATGATCATCTTGGTTAAACATATGTTTATACGATTTACATGATCATCTTGGTTATGGTCTTTTATAAAACATGCTTAAATCATAAATCTTATTTAACATAATATGAACACATTTATTTTATTTTTGAAAGTTAAACCAGTAGAAAAATTAAGTCCAATTGTGACGGACTTTTCATTTTCCTAAAAAATCTTTTATAAATTTGTTCTAAATCATCTTTGCACACCACACAAAATATATTTCAAGATCCGACAAGCTATTACCAGCTTTGTTGAGCATTTATTTTTGAGGAGACATGAGTTCATCAAACAAAAGAGCCTATATTGATGCAGGATTAGATGATCATGCATCGAATATGAACAAGTTGTTATTCAAATGCATTTATGTTTGTATATTTTGTTTTATATATGTATGCTTGTAAACTTAATGAATCTTTCATGTTTTCCAAAAAACCATTTCACAACCAAAAACAAGAAGAGAATATCCTAAAAAAAGTACATATGCGATAACAACACAAGGTATGTTCTTATTTTACTCAATTTTATCATTCGTTAACTGTTTCATGTATCCTAAAACTTTAATTTGAAGTACTATATTGACAACTTTAATTTGAATCTGTTATATTGACAATTTTTTAAATACTATTAAATGAAATAGATAAAAAGCCGGTTGATAATGAGGATAAGCCAAATGAGTAGTATTATGAAATAGAAACTGAGCAACAAAGATAGTGGAAACTAAAAGATGAACAAGAGGTGATATTAGCGATTAAAAGTGCTAAAGAACATTGGAAAGAAGACGCATTGCTTAGAGATTATGAGGATGAGTCAGAGTATGAAACTGAAGATGCACCTGAATATGAAAGTGGTAATGATTCTTTTGAATGATTCGACTATGGTGCGATGCATTTAGCATATCCTGCTGAGAAATCATCCAAGTGGCATCTTTAAATTATCAAATGTAATTGATGTTTTCTTACCAATTATCAATCAAAAACAACAATATCTTCTTTTTATTTCACTAATTATGTGATATTTGTCATGTAATCCACTTTAATACATGGAAAAACATGTCAACATTCTATTAGATGATATGTGTGTTCTTGATGATATCAAATAATGATGTATTTATGTTCTTGATTATACAAAATAACGATGTAAACCAAAACTTTAAGAACTTCATCTGACAAAGCAAATTGGACCGACAGTATTCCATTCAAAACTTTTGCGGAGTATGTATTATTACAATATGTTTTTTTGGTATCTTGATACTACAAACTTGCAATATATCACTTTCGTTTTGAGTCATTAGTTTACTACAAATTCAATATTTTCCATGATGAACAACCCGTTATGTTTATGATTACATCATTTTATCAGATTTACTACTTTTACAAATCAAGTATAAATAATAAACAAAAGATCAAATAAAATCCGCCCGCCCATCGGGCGGGTTATGAAGCTAGTATATATATATATATATATATATATATATATATATATATAGAGAGAGAGAGAGAGGTTAACGTAAGATAGTTGCTTAATGTAGGAGGTGTAGAAAGGATTATACGTGCGACATGTGTCTTTTTATTTCTTAGATATTGGAGTGGTATTCTAGTAAATTAGTGAAATGTTGGTGGCATTTTGGTAAACACAAATAATATACAGCTTTTTATAATTGTTAACTTCATTTTTTCTGAATATCTAGTGGCACTTTTAGTAAATAACAACTCTTATGTATCATATAGTAGCAGATTCAAGACTTTGGTTTCCAAGATCATTTTCTTTATAAATTTATGGCGCCAAAACATCTTCACAACATTGAACAAATCATTATTACTATTACACAAAAAGGAAACCACAAAAGGCATACAAAATACTACAATACACATGGATTAATTTACTAATTACACAAAGCATTGAATCAAAACACATCGAAATAAAAACCGATACACAAACTAAAATCATCTAGTTTTACAACTCTAAACATTTTATAAATGTCTACAAGACGCATTTACAAATTGATACATCATCTAAATATTTGGTATATAAGTTTACAGTATTTGCATGTTACGACTATGTTAAGATCGACGGTTTACCAAAATCTATCGTCAAAGAATTAATCATTAAATACGACGGTCGTTGTGCGTTATTTTCGCATGGGTAGAAACGTCTCTATCAACATGCAACTGTGTCATAAGTGCCTGCAATAATATAATATGTTTTACTGCCTGCAATAATAATAATCTTATTAAATGGTGATTGTGTTGATGTTTTTCTAATAGGAAACAGAACAAAACGTATGGTTTTGTTGACAGAGAAATAATGTAACCGTTTACTTTCTTTTCATATACAGTGGAGAAAATCAAAGAAGAGCTAGATTACCTAAATTACCCTTTTAAATTAATTTAGATTTTAATTTAATATTATTTAGTAATTTCCATGTGTCGCAAATGTATTGGCTTCTCACACTCTTATTTTAAGTACTATCTTACAAGGACCTCATTCTATATATAATATACTAAATTTCTATTGGTCCAATGTGTCAACCTACAAAACCACTTTGGACCAATAGAAATTTAGTATATTATATATAGAATGAGGTCCTTGTAAGATAGTACTTAAAATAAGAGTGTGAGAAGCCAATACATTTGCGACACATGGAAATTACTAAATAATATTAAATTAAAATCTAAATTAATTTAAAAGGGTAATTTAGGTAATCTAGCTCTTCTTTAATTTTCTCCACTGTATATGAAAAGAAAATAAACGGTTACATTATTTCTCTGTCAACAAAACCATACGTTTTGTTCTGTTTCCTATTAGAAAAACATCAACACAATCACCATTTAAATCCGATTAATTATTATTGCAGGCAGTAAAACATATACATCATGTGATCCACTTATGACACAGTTGCATGTTTATAGAGACGTTTCCACCCATGCGAAAATAACGTACCACGACCGTCGTATTTAATGATTAATTCTTTGACGATAGATTTTGGTGAACCGTCGATCTCAACATAGTTGTAACATGCAAATACTGTAAACTTATATACCAAATATTTAGATGATGTATCAATTTGTAAATGCGTCTTGTAGACATTTATAAAATGTTTAGAGTTGTAAAACTAGATGATTTTAGTTTGTGTATCGGTTTTTATTTCGATGTGTTTTGATTCAATGCTTTGTGTAATTAGTAAATTAATCCATGTGTATTGTAGTATTTTGTATGCCTTTTGTGGTTTCCTTTTTGTGTAATAGTAATAATGATTTGTTCAATGTTGTGAAGATGTTTTGGCGCCATAAATTTATAAAGAAAATGATCTTGGAAACCAAAGTCTTGAATCTGCTACTATATGATACATAAGAGTTGTTATTTACTAAAAGTGCCACTAGATATTCAGAAAAAATGAAGTTAACAATTATAAAAAGCTGTATATTATTTGTGTTTACCAAAATGCCACCAACATTTCACTAATTTACTAGAATACCACTCCAATATCTAAGAAATAAAAAGACACATGTCGCACGTATAATCCTTTCTACACCTCCTACATTAAGCAACT
>BQNB010119166.1:0-20861 GCA_026074375.1 Tanacetum coccineum
TAGGAGTTCACATTGTAAAGTGTGAGTGTGTGTGTGGTTCCTTTTTCTCTATTAAACCACACACATACACAAACACTCCTTCTTCTTCTTTTTTCTATCTCTTATCTTTTCTCTCTTTTTCTCTCTAATAATATGGATACTTTTCTTTTCCATTTTACCAAGCCTCCGGATCATTGTTCAAAGGGTGAATCTATACTTTTCTTTTCCATTTTACCATGAAGAGATGTCTGAGACGTCTGTTGCTAATGACACTTCAGGCCTCGTTCCCCAACGACAAAAGGCATCAGATTATGACAACTCTGACCCCGTCTCTCAACTACAAAATGTTTCTCCTTTAGCAGATACAACAACTCTGACACAACAAGAGCTGGAACTTCTATTTGGTCCTTTGTATGATGAATTTTTCAATGCGGGTCTTCACGTGTCAACAAGTCTTCTTCTCCCAACGACAATTCTGCTCCACAAGACACAACACCTACAACGACTATTCACCCTACAACAAAACCATCAACTCCTACAAGTGTTCATGCTAAGGAAAACAATGATAATCATGCAGACAATACATAACATGAATTTACGAATCCTTTATGTACACCGGTACAAGAAGTTGCTGAGTCTTCCTCACGCAATATTGGTAATTCAAATATGCATACCTTCAATCAACCACAAGATTCTAAATACCAATGGACAAAAGATCATCCATTAACTCAAGTTCGTGGAAATCCATCGAAGCCAGTGCAAACAAGATGACAACTTGCAACCGATCTTAAAATGTGTATGTTTGCACTCACCGTGAGTATTGTTGAACCAAAAAACATTAAGGAAGCAATGGTTGATTCTGCATGGATAGAAGCAATGCAGGAAGAGCTTCATCAGTTTGACAGACTCCAAGTCTGGGAACTCGTTGACAAACCCTTTGGCAAGAACGTAATCAAGCTAAAGTGGTTATGGAAAAACAAAAAGGATGAAGACCAAACTGTCATTCGCAACAAAGCACGACTTGTAGCTAAAGGTTATGCTCAGGAAGAGGGTATTGATTTCGAAGAATCATTTGCTCCAGTTGCTCGCTTGGAAGCTGTTCGGATTTTCGTCGCATATGCTGCACACAAGTCTTTTCCAATTTATCAAATGGACGTGAAAACGGCATTTCTTAATGGTCCATTGAAGGAAGAGGTTTATGTTGCACAACCAGACGGGTTCGTTGATCCTGATCATCCAGAAAAGGTTTACCGTCTAAGGAAAGCACTATATGGATTGAAACAAGCTCCAAGAGCATGGTATGATGAACTCTCAAATTTCCTGATGTCCAAAGGTTTTACTAAAGGTACAATTGACCCGACTCTATTCACGATAAAATACGGGGAGGACATTCTACTTGTGCAAATTTACGTTGATGACATCATTTTTGGGTCTACAAACCCTAAATTTTCTAAACGATTTGAAAAATTAATGCACAGTAGATTTGAGATGTCCTTAATGGGGGAAATGAAATTCTTTTTAGGACTTCAGATCCACCAATCCCCACGCGGTATCTTTATCAATCAGGCCAAGTACACTTTAGAGATACTTAAAAAACATGGTATGGAAAAAGGACAAAGCATTGGTACACCAATGGCTACGAAACCTAAATTAGATGCAGACTTGAGTGGTGAACCCGTAGACCAAACTGACTACCGTAGTAAAATCGGGTCACTCATGTAATTTTGACATTCTAGTAGCCAAACTAGTGCAGAGTATGTTTTTTTGCAAGATATCACTGAAGACCGACTGAAAAACACCTCAAATGAGGTTAAAAGGATCTTTAATACTTAAGGGGTACCATTATCATGGGCTCTGTATCCGAAGGGAGTCTGGCTTTGAACTAACAGCTTTTCAGATGCCGCCATGTCGGATGCATTGATGCTCGCAAAGCACGGCTCTAGGAGGAATACAAGTTCATAGGTGATAAGTTAGTAAGCTGGGATGTCAAAGATGCATGACTGTACTGCAATGTCATTCGCAGAGCTGAGACGTTGCGTTATCTGCAAGTTCATGCTCAAGTAATATGGATGAGGGCAAGCTTAAGGATTATTGCTTCAACTACAACAAAATACGTTGTATTGCGATCTATCCAGTCAGCCATAGCAATTCATGCAACCGGTGCTTCCACTCCCATACCAAGCAATCCCTACTCAATTCATTTCATCAAGGGAACAGGTTGAAAACGGTATAATAGGGAAATTGTACTTTGTCTAGAACTGATCCCAATTAGTGATATGTTTACTAAAGCCCTTACCCGAAGATAGGTTTCACGTATCTTGTTAAAACGACAATGGTATAAGTTGTTTGACTCCCAGCAGAACTGGAGGTTCTGAAAACGTAATTGCTTGGGATAACCAATAAACATCGACTTGTACATATTTTTGAGGTAAAGCAAAATACAAAAAAATAAAACCATTCTAAAACAAATACAAATATATAAAAATTTAAAGAAAAATACAAAATCAGAAAATCAGAAAATGTTTCACAAAAATATTCTTCTCGACATGTCTCTTGGAATCGATAACATTTACGTACCTAGAAATGTTGATTAATATCGACACGGGCGTGTAAATGAAGTTCGAACAGGAGTTTCAAATGCTTTCAAAACATGTCATTTCTAATTTTCTTTATGACTTGTAATCGCTCTCAGATTGCAACTCGGACCCGAACGACAAAGGAGAGTGTACGTTTCAGTGCGCTTATCCTTAGCGTTAGAAGAGAAGTCTTCTAACATTTGGTTTTTCAAAAAGTTGAACACAATTTTTCAAGAATTTCTCACTGACGATTCATAATCTTTCAAAATTGTGTGTTCAACACTCCATCCCTCATAAGTTTACAAGACAATTCTTCTACAATTGGTGTCATTTTCAAAATGAGTCAATGTTTGAGGGGGAGTTTTTCGAAAAACAATGTTTTAATGTTGTTGGATACATCATCACATGATAGTCTTTATTGTATTCAACACCATTATAAAATAGTCTATTACCCCATATCTGGAATAATAATGACTACTCAATAGATTGTATGTTATAAGATGATTAGGTGGTTGAGCACAATTTTTTTCAAGAATTCTTCAATGACAATTCATAATCTTTCAAAATTGTGTGCTCAACAATGCTAACCTCAATTTTATATTCATTTCTACTAATTAGTTCCATTTTTTTGGTGTCAAACATATGTAAAATTGAGGGGGAGCAAGAAGATAAAATTCCATATAATTCATGCTGATAATATTTTCTCCCCAGAGATCTTTCAAGACAAATTTTAATCACAAGGTATTTCAAAAACTAAGTAAATTAGTATTTAAAATAAGGGGAGAAATGTAATTAAAATGTGATCTTGAAAATAATAAGTGATCTAAACGACTCAAAATGTGCTCTTCAGAAAAGGTTTTATGGTTACGATCTTATACCCAACAACATCTTAATTTCACGACGATTCTGAAGTCATAAGGTGGTTAGGTTAGGAATCAGTCCTATGATCCAACCAGAACCGGAGGGATCTACCCAAGGACACTCCATAGTTAGAAATAGCAGTCCTTAGGTATGATTGGAGATGAATGAGTATAAGGGAATAATGCCGACTAAGATTGAGCTAACACTAGAACAATCACAACAAGGTGTTAGTAATGACGTCTTGGTAAGCATAGAAGGGGTTGAAGAATGAAAAAGAAATGTAAGGATAAAGGGTCTAAAGAAAGAAGCCCTCCCTACACCTTAGGCAGAAACCGGGTCAATTCATAATCTATCGGTTTTCACAAAGATGAATTCTGATATTGAAGACGACATCATGGACCCAGTGATGCAATGCACAACCCTTCCCAGCCATTCGAGTTTCTCTCAACAGAAACTTGTCTCATTTGTCAACAGAGGGATCCACCGACTTCTATTGACTTTCTCACTCCGGTGTTAGTTAATATTGAATAAGGTGGACAGTCTGCTCAGCCTTCGAATACTAAAACCAAAGTAATAATCGGTCTAGAGCAAAGAGATCAAATTAAAATAAATATCATTAGGACAATTCCATTTACAAACACTTGTTGACATCAATAAGTTTCAAAGATGTTAACAAGAGTCCTACGCATTATCCTTGTGGTTTTGCCAGAACATCCGAGTGATACTAAGGTATTCATAGTGAAGATAGAAATCCTGCTTGAGCCAACATCAAACAAGCTCTTGGTAGGTGACTTGCGAGATTCTATATGAATATCCAATTCCGGGTGTCAATGGAAAGAAACGATTGTGCGATTCTATGTGAATCAAACTTGTCTCACGTAATTGTAATTGACACGACTTAAGAAGAAGATAGTAAACATCTGATTCACTCTTACGTGTTGTCTCTCTTTGAGACGTTTTGGTAATGAGTAACTAGCCAGCTTGCGTAAATCTAATACATATGTGTTAGAAGATTCCTACCGCTTGAGCTCGGAAACCTTGTCATGGAGATCCTTTAAATCTTCCTGATCACATGCTACAGTATTTATTATGTCTAAAACTGGTCTACAGGAACAGGAGGTAATCTAACAAATCCGGATGAATGACAAAGCCATATTTGTCTCCACACGCTTATTGATAATGTTGTTTTTTCAGGTTTCATATAAAGATGGAGTTGGAGTGCTCATTCAGCTGACAGTCGGTTTCATTACCACATGCTTTGGCTCAACTACAAAGAACATACTTAAGCATCAAGATTCAAAAAATCAAGAAAGCTTAAGTATTAAGACAAGACTTTGTAAAACTCTAATAAACAAGATATTCTTTAGCATTCAAAGTTATCAAGGAGATTATTAAAGAGCTTCTTGGTTAGGATTTAGTTTTCCTAACTTAGTATCGACAGTACAATGTTAGTACTTGTTAGTTATAGTTTGTACCGACTGCTAAAAAATGTAATATTGATTTAATAGTGTACTGTTGTAGAAAATAGTTAGTACCGATTATCAGATATGTAGTGAGATTTGTTAGGGAAAGATACTGTAGTGATTTGTAGTCAGTTAGGGTTTATCCTTAGTCTATAAAAGGATTCCTATTGACATAGTTAGATAGACGACCTCAAAATATCTCACAAGCAAAATCATATCTAATTAGTTAGTAATCTGTAATCATTCTAAGCAGATTAATAGAAGTTATTATTCAGTTCTACATTGTTTTTCTTAGTACTTTGCTCATCGACTTTCTTTTTCGTGTTGAGATTCAGCTCAAACATTTAGTATTTCATAATCATGTTTTATATAGTCAATTGTATGTATCATCTTGGCTATCATCCTTAATAGGCTATAGCAGGATCTATTACATTAGGTGATCAGAAGTGGTATCAGAGCTGTGAGAAACTCAAGATATAGAAGAACATGTCAATCAACTCTCTTACTCCTAAAAATAAACATGTCTGCATCATCATCACAAGATGAAATTCCACCACCACCACCACCTCCCACCATCATCAACAAACACCAACCAACAACTCTCATTACAGTTTCACTCCATCAGCTGCCATTCTCAATAAGGGTGAAACTATGTTATCTGGGCTATTGAAGACTGGAGCACATATTTGGCCCATTACAGACTATCCTATCTGGGAGGTTATTACAAATGGGAATGGTCCTGTATCAATTACTACAGATACATCAGGACAAATTAAGGTTTTGCCTCCTAGAACTGCAGAAGAGATTGTAGCCAGAGAAAGAGAGAGAAAAGCAAGGACCACCTTGCTTATGGCCCTACCAGAAGATCATCTTGCTAAGTTCATAGATGGACTGAGGCAAATGAAATGTGGGATCCATCAAAATGATTTGTGGTAAAATGACGAATCCAAGAAGATGCAAAAAGTATATCATGAAGCAACAGTATGAAGGCTTCTCTGTATCCTACCAGAAGGGCTTCAACAAAGGCTCTAGACAGGTTTCAAAGTCTCCTGAGTAGTTAGAGATTCATGGAGCAGGTGTGTCTACAGAGGATGCCCAATCAAAAATTTCTATGATTCTCTTCTTATGCATGTCACAAGTTTCCTGATTAATGAGGACCAAAACCAGGGGTGGACGTTATGTTTTGATGATTTGTCAACAATCTAAGAGTCTTTAAGAGTGATATACAAGGCTCTAATAATCATCCTCTAGCCCACAGACATGTAGCTTTTGTCTCATGAGAAAACTAGCGACTATGAAGTTAGTATCGTTTTTAGTGTTCCTAATCCTTTCGGCATAATCTCAAAGTTTTGAACAAACTTCACCATACTCATTACTTGCCCTAATCAATCAAGTTGCCCTCAAACTGGATCATGAAGGACTTGGAACAGATTGATGAACATGACTTTGAAGAATTGGACTTGAAGTGGCAAGTGGCATGATTCTAATGAGAATGAAAAAGTTTTACAAGCAAGTGTAGAAAGCTAAATTGATGCATTATCAGAACTGTTTGCTTTGATTAAACCTAAGTGGAATGATACAACTTGCTCAAAAACAGACATTTTGTAGAGAGTGTAGATCCATGGGAACTCAAGATAACAGGGGTGGGATGCATCGGATTTATGGAACACAGAACTGGGGAGCAAACTAGACAGAAGGAGGATTCTAATGCATGGTGACAATTGAGGAGAAGGTATGGATCTGGACAAATCTTTCTGAACGATGAAGACTTATGCTTTGATGGCGCTTGCAATAGCTCAGATTGACCACAGAGGTAAATTTACATGTTCAAATTAAGTGAGAGTCTTATGCTAATCTTAAAAAATAACTATATGATGTCAGAGAGAACAACTTAGTATGCAAGCATAGAAATTAAGGCTTTTTTCAAGGTTTAAGAATGTTGAAGCACAAGACTAAGTTGCTCACAACAAGGACAACTTTGGTATGAACAAAAAGATAAGTTTATGAAATAAATTTAGATGATAAAACAGATGTTCTCAATACCATAGAACATTATTAGCAGAACCTCAAAAGAAAAAAGAAGATGTAAAGGCTAAAGGTAGAAAAATGGACTAAATTCTTCTAAAAATTTAGGTAAACTGCTAGGTAGTCAAATGAGTGCTAATGATAAGTTTAGGCTTGGATATGGGGATCACAGATATGATTGTATTTTGAGCTATCGAATTGAAGTGTTGCAGATGGTTTTATGATATTAATGAGTGTGAGATAGAAAACCAACCTTTGTATGAAGGTTTTGTTATAGCACAGGGAATGCATCGCTGTCCCTCCACCCATAGACAGGAAATTACATGCCTTCAGATCCTTGATCAATTTTGTTAGAAGTAATGGTTCTAAATTTACATATGGTCCAAAACAGACTCAACCTAGTGAATCTGAATCACAATCAAGTGAATTTGATACCTGTGAATCTAACATTAGTGCAGAACCCTCTGAATTAGTGTCTGAACCAGTTGTCAATGAATCTAATGTAGAATGTCAACCTAAGGTCTGGTCTGATGCTCCTATCATTGAGGAGTATGAATCAGATAGTGAAGATGAGTGTGTGTCTATTCCAACAAAACAACAAGAAACACCTAGTTTTGCTAACAAGCAAGTAAAAACTCCTAGGGAAAATGTTAAGAGTCATTTCACACATAATCAAAAACCTAAAGTTGACAAGAAAGATTTGGGGTATGGGTTTACTGTAAGAGCATGTTTTGTGTGTGGTAGTTTTAATCATTTAATTAGAGATTGTGATTTCCATGAGAAGAGGATGGCAAGAAAAGCCTGAGATTCAAACAATGGTTTGGATTATTGTGCAAAGAGTGAATAAACAAACCATTTGTTTCCTTTAGGCTATACTATAGAACTGGGTATAATGCCCAGTTAATACTGATAGAATAGACGTGCTAAAATTTTGTACTGCTAGAAAGGGTAATAAGACAGACTGTACTAACTAGTACTACCTTGAAAGTAATACTGTTAAGCCCAGTTGTGAATAGAGTTAGACCAGCAAATGTTTTTATAAAAACTCGTTCATCTCCTAAAGACCTTTCAAATAGGGCCAATAGTACTATAGACAGATTTTTCAAACAAAAAGTGAATACTGTAGGTAAATGCAGTTAGTCTGTTGTGGGGAAATAGGGAAACTGTTGGTAAGCCCTCAAACAGGTGTAATTGGAGACATAAAGATACCATGGTGGTTCCTAAATACAATGGTGGATCCAGTCTTGGAAAAGGTTACACTTTTAAGGATCCATAGGCAGGGCTAAGCCAAACAGGCTTGGGTCCTAGAGAAAACTAATTCTCTTTCTTTTATTGTGCCAGGATTGGGTCATCATAAAAGCTCTAAGAATATAAAGGGATAGTTGATAGTAGATGTTCCCAGGCACATGACTAGGACAAAGGCTACCTGCTGATTTTCAAGACTTTAATGGTGGCCCTGTTGCTTTTGGATGTAGTAGAGAGGGTATATCACTGGTAAAGCGTAAAATTAATACGGGTATGTTAGATTTTGAGGATGTATGCTTTGTAAAGTACTTCAGCATTTCAATCTCTTTTCTGTGTCACAAATTTGTGATAAAAAGAACAAGGTTCTGTTTACTGACTCTGAATGTCTTGTTTTGTCTTCTGAGTTTAAGTTACCTGATGAAGATCAAGTATTACTTAAAATCCCTAGACAAAAAACATGTTCGTTTCAATTTCAGAGAACATTGTTCCTTTAAGAGGATTGTGCTTTAATTGCAAAGCTACAACTGTTGAATCTAACAAATGGCATAGGAGGTTGGGTCATGTTAATTTTAAAAACCTTAACAAACTTGTAAAGGGAAACCTTGTAAGAGGTTTACATTCAAAGATTTTTCAAAATGACCACACTTGTGTTGCTTGTCAGAAAGGAAAGCAACACAAGGCCTCTTGTAGGGCCAAAATAGTAAGTTTTCTATTCGTCATTCATTACAATTCTTCATATTGGGATTTATTTGCGACCTAATCTGTAAGGAGTTTAAACCCATAAGACCTATTGCCTGTAATCATGATGATTTTGCAGTTAGTGGGTATTTTTCTTAAGAACTAATGGGATGAACTAGTGCATCCTTAAGGACTTTATAAGACTAGGATAGAGAACAATTAAATCAAAAAGTTAAAACTACTAGAAGTGATAATGGTACAGAATTTATGAACAAGGATGTTATTGAAATTATGTGGGTAAAGGAATTTAAAGGGTATATTGTAATGCCAGAACTCCACAACAAATGGAGTTGCTAAAGTGAAAGACATGACCCTTATTGAGGCTGAAAGGACCAGGCTTGCGATTCTATCTTTACCTACACTTTTTGAGGGTGAAGCAGTTAGTACTGTCTTGTTTTGTTCTAAACAGGGTATTAGTGACAAGCTCAAATAAGACACCTTATGAACTTAATAGTAAGATACCCATTATAAGTGATATAAGACCTTTGATTGCCATGTGACCTCTTGATCCCATTGACCACGCTGGGCAAGTTTGCTGGAAAATCAGGAAGAGGGAATTTTTAGTTGGTATTTCCTACAAAGCAAGGCTTTTAGAGTATACAATTTACAAACCAAAAGAGTTGAAGAAAACCTACACATCAATTTCTTAGAGGAACAAACCAAATGTTGCAGGGAAGGACCAAATTCGGCTTTTGATCTAGATTATTTAACTGATTCTATGGAAATTATCTCCAATAAGATCAGGTATCAAGCTAATCATCTTGAGTCAACAAGAGCTAACCAAAATGCAGCGTTACAGAGACAGTATTGATGCCAGGGGATTTGAAAAAAGAGGGATGATCTGCTCAGGACTGCTTTGTACTGCCAATATGGGCCTTCTTATTCTGCAACAATCACTCCTGATTTTAAAGCAGATGAAAAAGAGGCATGGCCAAAAGAGGTAGAACAAGTCTTTTTGGATGAACTTGAAAGACTTAAGAGATAAGAAAAGGACTGCTAATGAGGAAGCTAAAGCTCTCAGGAAGAAGTTTGAGCACTTAGTGATAAAAGAAGGAGCTGCTAGAACTAGCAGTACTAACATTTTTAGTACTGTTAGCAACACCAGTCAGTCTGGCTGCAGTATAACTTTGTTAAATACTGTTAGCATACCATGTTTGTACTGCCAGTTCTCATAAGGGAACTTATCTCTTTCTGATCCAACAAATCTAAAGAAGATGACGCGAAATACCTCCACTTGAGGATATCTATCAAAATTCTACTGATGGTATTTTCACTACTTCATCTTATGATGATGAGGGTGCAGTGGCTGACTTCACAAACTTGGAAACTGTTGTGAATGTTAGTCCTATTCCCACATCAAGGATTCACTCCACTCATCCTACAGAACTTATTCTAGGAGATCCAACCTCAGCAGTTCAAACAAGAAGCAAACTACATAAAAGTTCTGGAGCTCATGCTTTTGTTAGCTATGTTCAAAAGCAAAGGAGAAATAATCCTAAGGACTCCCGCACTGAATTTATTTGATTGTTACTATCTTAAACATGAACCAAGAAGATTTACAAATGACTTGAAGATGAAAGTGGGTTGATGCTATGCAAGAAGAATTGTGGCAGTTATGAGATACAGAAAGTTTGGGTCTTCAGCTAGATTTGCCTTTATGGAAGAAGGCTATCGGTACAAAGTAGGGTTTATCCGGGAAATAAGATGGATGAAAGAGGAGTTGTTGTCAGAACAAAGCAAGTTAGTTGCAAAGGACATAGGCAAGAGGAAGGGATAGACTTTGATGAGGTTTTTGCACTGTGGGCAAGACTTGAGCCATTAGGCATCTTTTTTGCTTTGCCCTCATTATATGGGCCTTTTAGTCTATCAATTGATGTGAAAAGTGCCTTCCCTTTATGGAAAATTGATGAGAGGTATATGTTGTCTCAACCACAAGGTTTTCTATATCCAAATATCCTCAGAAGTATACTAAGTTGTTAAGCTCTTTATGGGTTACATCAAGAAAAAAACTCCTGTGCCTGGTATGCTACTTTATCTACTTTCTTGGTTGAAGAATGGATACAGATCGAGTACCATTGGACAAAACTCTCTTCCTGAAGAAGGACCAAACATGATTCATACTAGTTCAAGTCTATGGGGCATGATATATCTTTGGGTCAAAGAAATCTTGTGTGATGAGTTTGAAGCATTAATGAAGAGTAGATTTCAGATGAGTTCAATGGGAGAGCTCACTTTCTTTCTTGGATTACAAGTCAAACAGAAGGAAGATGGTATCTTTATTAGTCAGGATAAGTATGTTGCAGAAATCCTGAAGAAGTTTGACTTTGCCAATGTTAAGACTGCTAGTACACTATTGAGACTCAGAAGCCTTTAGTTTAAGGATGAGAAGCAGTGTGTGGATGTTATCTCAATGGTCCAGATTGGCTCTTTAATGTACTTGACTGCTTCTAGACCTGACATTATGTTTGCAGTTTGTGCTTGTTCTAGGTTTCAGGTCACTCCAAAGACTTCCCATCTAAGTGTTGTCAAGAGAATTTTTAGGTACCTAAAGGGCAAACCCAAACTGGGTCTTTGGTATCCTAGAGTGTCTTCATTTGACCTGGAATCTTTACCAGATAGTGACTATGCTGGAGCAATCTTGACTGGAAATCACAAACAGGAGGTTGTCAATTTGTGGTAGGGAGACTCATTTCTTGGCAATGCATAAAAGCCAGCACCATTATGCGCTACTTTTTACTTCAGAAGCAGTGTATGTTGACTGTCTGCACGCTGCTAGGGGGGAAGTTTTTGGATTCAAAAATCAAATGTTAGGACTATGGGTCATTTCATGAAACAAAGATCGAAATTGATATTGAAGCCCATTTTGCATTGTAAAGGAATCCAGTATATCATTCCAAAACAAAGCACATTGCTTTTAGGCAATCCAGCTTCATAAGAGATGCTTATGAAAAGAAACTCATTCAGGTGCTTAAAATCCACACTGATGACAATGTAGCTGATTTACTCACCAAGGCATTTGATGTTAGCCGGTTTCAGTTCTTGGTTGTTACAATTGGGATGATAAATCCATAAGCTGCATTGGTTATGGGAAGCAATTTGTGATTTGTATAGTTTGTATGAAGAAACAAGTTAACCATAGGTGATGCTTTTCCAGAGGTTTTATAGCATTTAGAGGGTCATTGAGAAGAGTTAATGATGGTACTGAAGCACTTCTAATACTTCCATTGTTCATTCTTTGGTTGGACAAAGTTAGTACCGCCAGTGCAAAGTTAGTACCGCTGGGCAAAGTTTGTACCGCTTTAGAGACGTTGAAGAAAAATACCGCCAGGGGTACAAAGTGTAAATTGAAACGGTTTCCTTGAAATTAGGTCTCCTAAACCTATATAAACCCATTTCAATTGCGCAGTTCCGTACGCATTCTCTCTCTAAACTACATTCGCATTTACAAGCCCTAATATCTCTCTTCACGACGATCTCTCTTTCAAGTACAATGGCTGTTCTAGATTCATGTCCGAAGCACAACATGGTCGCATATTTGGAAAAGACTGAAGGGAATGCAGAGTTTCACGAGATCATTGATTTTCTTAAGCGAAGTTCAATTCATCATGCTCTCACTGTAAGTCCTGTTGTATCTACTACATTTGTTGAACAGTTTTGGACGTCTGCTAAGTCCAAAAACAATCAACAATGTTAGGCACATTACTGCCAAAGTAGCTGGCAAGTCTGTGTCTATTTCTGAGGCATCAATAAGAAGTGATCTTCTTTTTGATGATGCTGATGGAATAGACTCTTTACCTAATCAGGCTATATTTGATGCTATACAGCTAATGGGGTATGAGGGGGATTTAACAGTGTTAACATTTAACAAAGCTTTGTTTTCACCCCAATGGAGGTTTTTATTTCATACCATGAATCATTGTCTTAGCTCAAAAATGACTCTACGATCAATTCCTACTAACATTGCTACTGTGTCATCTGCTTAACATCTATCAAAAGTATAAATTTTTTTTAATAAATTTTGCATGGTACTTAGACATCTAGATGCTAAGAAAAAGTTTGTAATGTACCCACGTTTTATTTCTATCTTTTTAGATAAACAACTAGCTAATGTGTCTGTACCTTTAGATCATTTTCCTGTAAATACTTTAACTAGTAAAGTTTTTTCTTTCATGGTTAAGAAGGGTAAGCATTTCTCAGGTATAAGTGACCTTTTGTTTTGCCACTATGTTGTACAAACAACTCAGGATGAGGGGCTTCTTCACATAGACAATCTGAAGCACAACCCAACACCCTCTCTGGCTCCCACTAGTGAAGTACCTAATGAGACAGACTGATCATCTCCTCCCATGCTCAACACTAGTTGAGGTACCTATTGGAGGCAACAGAGGACCTATCCCAAGACCTTCACACCACTCCTGTTATTTCTTGTTTTATTCTAGAAAACTTCTAGTGAGGAATCTTGGAGGTCATTCATACTGATAAATCCTCATTTCAGGGAATGGAGGGTGACAAATAACTCTCCAAAGTGTCTATGATCTTGTCTCTTTCTCTATGTGCACAGGTTTCAGATCAAGTCAAGGAAATACAACTCTTGAAGGCTCAGATCACCAAGCTCAAGAAACAAGCTAAACCTGTCATCAAACATCATAGAGCATGGCTGAAAAGTGTCTCATTGAAGCAAAGATTCCCAAGCAAGAGCTTCTCAAAGAAACATAGGGTGCACAAAGAGTCTGTATCCAAACAAGGGAGGAAGGTTGCTAAAGGTGAATCATAGTCAAAGAGATTCCTCTATTTGATCACAATTCTGGAAGGTTTCAGTGGATCATCTGGGACAGAGAATGCTCACGGTATGAGGGAGGACAAGAGAAAAGGTGATGAAGACAAGGAGATTGGATGAGGATTACGACTTAGTACTGAAGATGTACTTAGTACTGACAAGGAGGTAGTTAGTACTGACAAGGAGGGAGTTAGTACCGACAAGGAGAAAGTTAGTACTGACAGACCAATAGTTAGTACTGACGGATCCAAAATTAGTACTGATGAACATGTTGAAGGTACTGAAGAACATATTGAAGGTACTGAAGAGCACATTGAAGGTACTGAAGAGCACAATGAAGGTACTGAAGAATAAAGAGAAGATACTGAAGAGAAAGTTGAAAGTACTGATGGGCAAAGAAAAGGTATTGAAGATCATACTGAGGAAGAAATTGCCACTCAAACACCCACTCAAACACATACTTCTATAATGTTTGGAGATGATGAAACAACAGCTAAGGTTCTTCTCAACATGAGTCAAGCCAAAGTTGGTTTCAAGAAGAAAGGAAGAAAGGGGTAGCGGTTGAAAGATATTGAAGGAAAGCTGGTCTGACATAGGCCTACTCTTCAAGATCACTTCTAACCACTAAAGCCCTCTTTTAAAGATTGATCCACAAGATAAGAAAAGAAGAAAATTGAAGTAGGATGAATCTGAAAGTGAACTCTGGGTATTTCCTCAGCTAAGAAGAAGTTTAGAAGCTTTGAAAGTGATGAAGAGTTGGCTAGGAAAATACAAGAAGAGTGGGAAGGTGAAAGAGGAAAAGAAACAGAATAGACTAAAAGAAAAAGTCTGCATGAAGCTCTTATAAGAAACTTTGATGATATAAAGGCAAGGATTGAGGCAGATAGACTTCGGCTGAAAATCTTCAAGAACAAGAAAGAGAGCAATTTACAATAGAAGAGAGGCAAAAGTTACTTATGATACCAATTGCTGCTCAAAGCAAGATTCCATGTCAACAGAGATCAAAAGCTATCAGAACAAACACAACCAAGATCAACTCAGAAATCAAATGATGACCTACTTAAAGCATGTAGGAAACTACAAGCATGCTGAATTGAAAGTCAAGAAGTTTGAGGAAGTACAAGCTTTGTATGAGAAGATTAAGAGGTCTGATGAAGATTTCATCTCTATTGGGTCTGCTGAAGATGAAAGGTTGATCAAAAGGATGAATGATAAAGGAGTTGATTCCTCTAAGAGTGAAGTGATCAAAGAAGAAAGTAAAGAAGAAGTTCAGGAGGAAAGTAAAGAAGAAGAAAGTACTAGAAAAAGAAAACTTGGTACTAGGAAGAAGATGAAGTCAAGGAAAAGAAGATATATTCAAAACACTTCTGAAGATGATAGTGACAAAGAGAATGATGAGCTGAGATTACATTTAACAATAGCTCCAGATGAGGAAAAAGAAGTGGATTATGAGATACTTGACAGGAAATACCCTATCAAAGAATGGAAGACAGAATGTCTTGGAACTAAACCACAGACTGATCAAGCTGAACACATTGAAGAGATTAATCAAAATGTGGTGATTAGAAGCAATGGACAAAAGAGATATTTTAGCACTTTGATGAGAGTATTGTCCATATTTGATAGAGAAGATTTGAATGTTGTGTATCAACTGGTAATGAACAGATTTCAAGATGAGATACCTGAAGGTTTTGACAGAGTACTTTGGGGAGATCTGATGGTTATGTTCAATCCAGATGATGAAAATGATTTTTGGAATGCACAGCAGGATTGGAACATTGTGAGTTGGAAGCTGCATGGTTCTTCAGGGGTACATACCTTAGTGACTGAAACAGGATTAGTCATTCACATGCTGGTAGAAAAGAGGTATCCTTTGAGAAAGGAAGTACTGATGCAAATGCTGAAATTGAAGTTAGAGTCTGAAGAAGACAGTACTATGGCATTAGAGTTGATCAGGTTTATCAAGAAGATACTTGCAGAGTTAGAACCTGAAGAATAAGATTGATGGGATTGAGAAGGGTTTGAGTGTTGGCTAACCACCACACAACAAATGGTCATTAGTTCACCATGCTTAACAGGCATAAGAACTGGCTAGTCCATAAGCAAACGGCTTGTGGTAAAGACTTCTCAAATCCATTTATGGTTGACAATTTACCAAAAATTGTAGGGTTCTCAACTCACCTTGCTTCATGGTTAAGAGTTGGCTAGTCCATGATCAAACAGTTCATGGTAAAGACTAATCAAATCTGTTGATAGCTGATAGTTTGCTAAAAACTATATGGTTTATCAATGCACCATGTTATGGCAATGAAGCATTGGCTAGTCCAAAAGCAAACGGTATTTGGTAAAGACAAATCAATTCCGTTGATGGTTGACAGTTTACCAAAAACTGTATGGTAATTAACTCACCATGTTTTTAAATGAAGAGTTAACTATCCCAGAGCAAACGGCTACTGGTAAAGGAACATCAAATCCGTTAATGGCTGGTAGTTTGCCAAAAACTACAAAGCCAACTTAGTTGGATTGTTGCTGAAAAGATGTTGCTGTGTTGCTGAGAAGACAGAGTTGCTGCTAAAGAAGGATAGAGTTTAAAGATCAAGAAATGGTATGAGTGTTTGGATACATCCTCTGTGTGTTAAAGAAATTGAAGAAACATGAAGTTAAAAGAGTTCAACATTCATGTTTAAGGGAGGATTGTTAGGATTTATGTTTTCCTAACTTAGTACCGACAGTACAAATAGTTAGTACTGATAGTTATAGTTAGTACCGACAGTACAAAATGTAAGTACTGATCAAATAGTTAGTACTGTTAGTAGAAAATAGTTAGTACCGTTTATGAGATATGTGTGAGATATTTTAGGAAAAGATATGTATGTGATTTGTAAGTCAGTTAGGGTTTATCCTTAGTCTATAAAAGGATTCCTATTGGCATAGTTAGATATACGACCTCAAGATATCTCACAGCAAAATCATATCTAATTAGTTAGTAATCTGTAATCATTCTAAGCAGATTAATAGAAGTTATTATTCAGTTCTACATTGTTTTTCTTAGTACTTGTGTTGAGATTCCGCATCAACATATAGTATTCATAATCAGTGTTTCTATATAGTCAATTGTATTTATACATCTTGGCTATCATCCTTAATAGGCTGCAGAGATCTATTCATTAGGGACTCACATTCAAGAAGATGCAAAGTATGAGCATGTTGTTCGTGACACAAGATCGCAAGGTGGCAAAGACGATCAAGACTGGAGGATAAATATTTAAAGATCTCGGACATCAAGACGAAGTCGAAAGACGATGACAAAGGCTCAAGATCAAAGATCACACAGCATGAAGGAACAAGCCTCCAAGATAAAGACAAAATGCAAAGAACTCAACGACAAGACAATCTCAAAGACCTCACTTCGGGGAAGATTGTTAGCATAAAAAATGAGTCTAACATTGAAGCTTGGAATCTCTCAGAAACCAAGCTTAGGGGGAGATTGTTAGCCTCAAATATTAAGTCAATCTCGGTCTTTATCTTACTTATGTAGTAATAGGCTAGAAGGGTAAACGGGCTCGTAATCGTAAGCTAATCTTGTACTAGTATCGGGTTTAAACCCATTTGTAATCCTGAGCCCGGCCCAAGACAAATACCCCGGCCCATTAAAGCCTACTATGGCCGGCCCCCATTGAGTATAAATACCCCTCTCCAAGTGTGGAGAGGGTGTTGGTCTCATTTTGTATTTTGTGCAAGGTAATCAACCATCTCATTTTCTCTCTACTTTCTCTCTCTAGTTTCTCTCGCTAAAATTCTTTATTTATCTTCTCATCTTATTTTCTTGTATCCAAATATGAAGTGAGGTGATTATTGGGTTCCGACATAGCAAGAAAGAATGAATTGAAAGCAAAAAGCACTCTGTTGTTGGCCATTCCTGATGAGCACCTATTGAAGTTTCATGGAATCAAGGATGCAAAGACCTTATGGGAAGCAATCAAGGCCAGGTTTGGAGGCAACAAAGAATCAAAGAAAATGCAAAAAACCATTCTGAAGCAGCAATATGAGAATTTTGCTGCATCAAGATCTGAAGGACTGGATAAAACCTATGATAGGTTTCAGAAACTCATCAGCCAATTAGAAATTCATGGTGAAGTTATCTCTCAGGAAGATGCAAATCTAAAGTTGCTGAGAAGTCTACCATCAGCTTGGAACAATATTGCTTTAATAATGAGAAACAAATCTGATCTAGACACATTAAGCATGGATGATTTGTATAATAATCTGAAGGTGTATGAATCTGAGATTAAAGTCCAATCAAGCTCAAGCTCAAACTCTCAGAATGTGGCTTTTGTATCTTCAAAAAACACTAGCAGTACTAATGAAGCAGTTAATACTGCTCATGAAGTTTCTACTGCTAGTTCACAGGGACAAGCTTCTTCCTCAACTTATGTTGATGATGTCATGTTTTCCTTCTTTGCTAATCAATCTAATAGTCCATAATTGGACAATGAAGATCTGGAGCAGATTGATACTGATGATCTTGAAGAGATGGATCTCAAATGGCAGGTGGCCATGCTTACCATGAGGTGAAAGATTCTTAAAGAGACCACGAAAGGAATCTGAATTTCAATGGCAAAGAAACTGTTGGCTTTGATAAGACAAAGGTTGAATGTTACAACTGCCACAGGAGAGGTCACTTTGCTAGAGAATGCAGGGCACCAAGGAATCAGGGGAATAGAAATAGAGATGGTCCAAGAAGGAATGCACCAGTAGATACATCTACTACAAATGCCTTGGTTGTTCAAGATGGGATAGGTGGTTATGATTGGAGCTTTCAGGCTAAAGAAGGCATCACAAACTTTGCTCTAATGGCTTATACATCCCAAGGTTCATCAAGTTCAGACTCTGAGGTACATACTTGCTCTAAAGATTGCTTAAAATCATATGAAACTCTTCAAAAAATAGTATGATCAAAAGGTGAAGCTCTTAAATAAATCTAATCTAGAAAATTACAGGTTATCAACTAGGATTAGATACTCATTAGAAGCTAGGATTGTCTGTACATGAACAAAGTATGAAGTTTGGTTTATGAAGAAGATATTGCATTTTTAAAGATATGATGTCTAAGTGGAAAGAAATTTTCTATCAAGGCCTTATAAAAAAGTTAGAAGAAGCTTTAAAAGAGAAAGATGATTTGAAACTTAAACTAGAAAAATTTGAAGAATCATTAAAGAATCTAACTAAACTAATAAATAGTCAAATAAGTGCTAAAGACAAAGCTGGTCTTGGTTATGATAGTCAAATGAATGAGAGTGAAGTGGTTCATGGTGTGTTTAACAGTAGAGAAAGTAATGTAGATGATAGTCCAGTAAATGATAGATTCAAAACAGGTGAAGGGTTTCATGCAATTCCCCCTCCTTACACTAGGAACTACATGCCCTCAAGACCTGACTTGTCCTTTGTTGGGTTAGATGATTCTGTCTATAAGACTAAAGTGAGTGAAACTGAAACTAGTATATCTAAGACTAGTAAGGATATTGTAGAAAATCCTAAAACTATTAGGCCTAGTGCTCCTATCATTAAAGATTGGGACACTGATAGTGATAATGATAGTGTGTTTAGACCTAAATCTGATCAGAAAAAACCAAAGTTAACTAAAATCAATTTTGTCAAATCTAATTAAAATGTGAAATATGTTAATGAGGAAAACACACATAGGCAAGTAGAGTATCCTAGGAAAAGTCAAAGTCTTAGGGACAATAGAAGAAACTGGAATGGGATGATGACTCAGAAACTAGGTAATGGTTTTGAGTTTATAAAGAAAGCTTGTTTTGTATGTGGGAGTTTCAACCATTTAATCAAAGACTGTGATTTTCATAACAATAAAATGGTAGAAAAACTTGTGTTGAATAATAAAGGAAGGGTTGCTGGTCAAAGGGAAATTAGACCAGTATGGAACAATGCTCAGAGGGTGAACCACCAAAATAAATTGACTCACCCACATCCTAAAAGGAATTTTGTTCCAACAGTTGTATTAACAAAGTCAGGGCAAGTGCCAGTTAATGCTGTTAAGCAAAGCTCTCCAAGAGCAGCAGCATCAATTAGTACTGCCAGTACTATTAATATTGCTGCCCATAAATCAAAAGTGAATGATGCATTACCCAAAACATATTCTTATTTTAAAGCACATTCACCAGTAAGAAGGGCTTTTTACCAAAAAAAACAGCAGCTAAAACCAATAATCTTAATGAAAAAGTTAAAACTGCTAAGGTTAACAATGTTACTACTGCTGGGCCAAAAGTAGTAGTTAGTGCTGTTAAAGGAAATGGGGAAAATGATGTTAAGTCCTCGGCATGCTGGATTTAGAGACCAACATGAAATGTTATTGATCATACCTCCAAAGACAATGGATCATACATGCTTAAAAGATTCGACTATGTTGATCTACAAGGCAGACTCAAGTCAGTAATGGCTTGGGTCCCTAAGAGAAACTAATTCTCTCATTTTGAGTGCAGGGTAATCCACAATATACTTTACAGGATCAAGGGATTTTTGACAATGGATGCCCTAGGTATATGACTGGAAACAAGTCCTTTCTTACAGATTATCAGGAGATTGATGGTGGATTTGTTGCATTTGGAGGAAGTTCTAAAGGAGGTAAAATTACTAGAAAAGGTAAAATTAGGACTGGGAAATTAGACTTTGAAGATTTATACTTTGTAAAGGAACTTAAGTTTAACCTTTTCTCTGTCTCATAAATGTGTGACAAGAAAAACAGTGTTCTTTTCACTAAGAACGAATGTCTTGTTCTATCTCCAGACTTTAAGCTACTTGTTGAAAGTCAAATCTTGCTTAAAGTTCCCAAACAGAACAACATGTACATTTTTTATCTAAAGAATGTTGTTCCTTTAGGAGGTTTGACTTGTTTATTTGCAAAGGCTATAATAGATGAGTCTAATTTATGGCATATGAGGCTTGGTCATATAAACTTTAAAACTATGAACAAACTTGTGAGGGGAAACCTTGTAAGAGGATTGCCTTCAAAGCTTTTTATAGGTTCCCTAGATCATTCCATGGATGAAATCACAAGATCAATGGCAAATGAAAGATTAAACATTAAAGAACTTTTGATAGAAAGAAACAAGAGTTGCTACAAACCCTTAAGATGAAAAATAATAATGAAGTAGCTAACCTAATTTTGACTAAACTAGG
>BQNB010119167.1:2709-20861 GCA_026074375.1 Tanacetum coccineum
AGTTTAACCTCTTTAGTGTCTCACAAATGTGTGACAAAAAGAATAGTGTTCTCTTTAATGACACTGAATGTATTGTTTTATCTCCAAACTTTAAGTTAACTGATGAAAGTCATGTTTTACTTAAAGTTCCTAGAAAGAACAATATGTATAGTGTTGATTTAAAGAATATTGTTCCTAAAGGAGGTCTAACTTGTCTCTTTGCAAAAGCCACATCTGATGAATCTAAACTTTAGCATAGAAGGCTTGGACACATAAATTTTAAAACTATGAATAAACTGGTTAAGGGAAATCTTGTAAGAGGTTTACCATCAAAACTCTTTGAAAATGATCAAACCTGTGTTGTTTATCAAAATGGAAAGCAACATAGAGCTTCTTGTAAGTCTAAAATAGTAAGTTTAATCAGCCAACCTTTACATATGTTGCACATGGATTTGTTTGGTCCAACATTTGTAAAAAGCTTAATGAAAAAGATGTATTGCCTAGTTTTCACAAATGATTACAGTAGGTTTAGTTGGGTTTTCTTTCTAGCTACTAAGGATGAGACTAGTGGCATTCTTAAGTCCTTTATAACTAGAGTAGAAAATCTAATATATCAAATGGTTAAGGTAATTAGGTGTGATAATAGAACTGAGTTCAAGATTAAGGAGATGAATCAGTTTTGTGAGAGAAATAGTATTAAGAGAGAATTTAGTGTAGCTATAACTCCTCAACAAAATAGAGTAGCTGAGAGGAAAAATAGAACACTAATTGAGGCGGCTAGGACAATGTTAGCTGATTCTAAGCTACCTACTACTTTTTGGGCTGAAGCAGTTAATACTGCTTGCTATGTGCAAAATAGTGTATTAGTAATTAAGCCTCATAACAAGACCACTTATGAACTTTTTCTTGGTAGAAAACCAGCTTTAGGCTTTATGAGACCATTTAGGTGTACTATTACAATTCTCAATACCATAGATCACTTAGGCAAGTTTGACGGTAAGGCTGATGAAGGATTATTTGTTGGGTACTCAATTAATAGTAAATCCTTTAGAGTATTCAATAGTAGAACAAGGATAGTTAAAGAGAACATGCATGTCTAATTTAGTAAGAATATACCTAATATTACAGGAAGTAGACCAAATTGGCTTTTTGATATTGATGCACTAACAAAGTCAATGAATTATAAGCCAGTTGTTACAGGAAATCAGTCTAATGGTAATGCAGGTAAAAAAGCATGTGATGATGCAGGTAAAGCTAGAAGGGAGACAGTACTTGGCAAAGATTACATTCTGCTACCATTGTGGCCTGTTGATCCACTACTCTCTTAAAATTCAAAGAGTTCTCTTGATGCTGGATTAAAACCATCAGGAGATAATGAAAAGAAGGTTACTAAAGAACCAAGAAAAGAAGGTAGTGATTCAAGTAATGATCAAGAGAAAGAGGATGATAATATTAACAGCACTAACAATGTTAATGCTATTAGTTCAACTGTTAATGCTGCTAGCATAGAAGTTAATGTTGTTGGTGCAAAAACAAGCATTGAACTTCCATATGATCCTAATATGCCTAAATTAGAAGATATTGTTTATTCAAATGATCATGAAAATGTTGGTGTAGAGGCTGACATGAATAATTTAAATACATTTATGGGTGTCAATCCTATTCCAACTACAAGAATACACAAAGATCATCCAGTTGAACAAATTATTAGAGACTTGAATTCAGCACCCCAAACAAGAAGAATGACAAAGAATTTCAAAGAACATGGTTTGTTTAGTTCAGTTCAGCAAAGAACAAACCATAAAGACTTTAAAAACTATTTGTTTGCTTGCTTTTTAACACAAGAAGAACCCAAGAAGGTAATCCAAGCATTAAAAGATCCAAGCTGGATAGAAGCTATGCAAGATGAGCTTCTGCAGTTCAAGTTATAACAGGTTTGGACCTTGGTGGATTTACCACATGGCAAAAGGGCCATTGGTACAAAATGGGTGTATAGGAACAAGAAGGATAAAAGAGGTATTGTGATTAAGAATAAAGCAAAATTGGTTGCACAAGGGTACACACAGTGTTCTAAAAGGCGCGCCTTTGCGCCGCCAAGGCGTGAGGCGTCGCCTCCATGTTACGAAATGGACCTTGGCGTTGGCTCTGGGCATGGCGTGGGTTAAGGCGTGAAAAGGCGGGCAAAGGCGAGCAAAGGCGCAAGGCGTGGCGAGTTTTTTGAAGGGTTTAGAGGATTTACTAATAATTGGGATTTTACTAATATTTTGGATTTGGGCTTGGATTTACTAATGCTTATCACTCATATAATTATGAAATATGATATAAATATAAAAATCTATAAATATTTGTTGCCGCCTTAAAAATGCCATGCCGCCACGCCACGCCTCACGCTATCTATAACCTTGGGTACACACAAGAAGAAGGAATTGATTATGATGAGGTTTTTGCTCCTGTTGCCAGAATTAAAGCAATCAAGTTTGAATTTGAGAAGATGATGCATAAGAAGTTTCAAATAAGCTCTATGGGTGAACTCACATTCTTCCTAGAACTGCAAGTTAAGCAGAAGGAGGATGGGATTTTTATAAGTCAAGACAAGTATGTGACTGAGAGTTTGAAGAAATTTGGCTTTCGTGATGGTCTATACAGCAAGCACACCCATGGAAACCCATAAGCCTTTGCTCAAAGATGCAGATGAACACTTGTATAGACCCATGATTGAATCATTGATGTATGTAACTTCTTCAAGGCCTGATATTATGTTTGCAGTATGTGCTTGTGCAAGATTCCAAGTCAATCCTAAAATTTCACATCTTTATGTTGTGAAAAGGATCTTTAGATACTTAAAAGGTCAACATAAATTAGGACTTTGGTATCCTAAGGATTCACCTTTTGATTTGGTGGCATTTTCTAACAATGACTATGCAGGAGCAAGCTTAGATAGGAAGTCCACAACAAGAGGTTGTCAATTTTTAGGGTGTAGATTGATTTCATGGCAATGCAAGAAGTATATACTTGGTTGCTAATTCCAAAACTGAAGCTGAGTATATAGCTGCTTCCAATTGCTGTGGACAAGTGCTTTGGATACAAAATTAAATGCTTGATTATAGGTATAACTTTATGCATACAAAGATCTATATTGATAATGAGAGCATAATATGCATAGTGAAGAACCTTGTTTTCACTCAAAGACAAAGCACGTTGAGATTAGGCATCACTTCAATAAGAGTTTCCAATGAGATGAAGATTATTCAGATTTCAAGATTCACACAGATCTGATTGTTGTTAGATTTTCTCACAAATAATGTTGTGGTTAGCAGTTTTCATTTCTGATTGCTAGTATTGGAATGACTTTAACTCTGTTGTATGATTGAGGAGAGGTTTATTGTGTTAATATGCAGAGGATTATACACAAAGGGATGGTTGATATGCAAAGTAACTGCTGTAGGGTTGAAATTGAAGTTAATATGGTAAATAAGAGCAGATGTGGTTGGGTTTATTAGTACTGCTGGGCAAATGTTAGTTTTGTTGGAGACTATAAGTTAGTGCTGCCAGGCTACTTACTACTGCTAGGTTACCATTGGAGTTACAACTGCTGAGGGTATTTTTGGTCTATAAAACGGATACTTCGCTTATAGGTTTCCTTTATTACCTATTTAAGCACATTCGATCACACCATAACCGTTCTTAATCATTCTACTACTATAAATTCACAAACCCTAATTCAATTTCATTGCCTATTCTGAAAAATTCAACATCTATGGCGGGCCTAAATTTTGCTGACTCACATAATATGGTTGCTTACTTGGAAAAATCCACAGAGAATGTTGATTTTGCTGAGATAGTAGACTTCCTAAATGTTAACCTCATAGGGTATGCCTTGACAGTTGGTCCTATTATTTATGTTTCTTGTATTGAACAGTTTTGGTCTACTGCTAAGACCAAAACAGTCAATAATGAAACTTAGATTCATGCCAAGGTTGAGGGCAAGACAATAGTAATATCAGAATCATCTGTGAGGAGAGATCTTCAATTTGATGATGAGGATGGTATTGCTTGTCTAACAAACACTGAAATTTTTGAAAACCTTCAATTGATGGGATATGAAAAGCTTTCTGAGAAACTTACTTTTTATAAACCTTACTTTTCCCCTCAATGGAAGTATCTAATTCATACCATCTTACAATGTTTAAGTTCTAAATCAACTGCATTGAATCAAAAGTTTAATTTTTCTAAATTGATTTTTAATGGTATGATGAGAAACTTGGATAGTTCTAAAAAGTTTTTAATGTATCCAAGGTTTTTACAACTGTTTTTGAACAAACAAATTGAAAATCTTTCAGAAGTTAATGTTGTTTATGATATACCTTCTCATACTAAAAAGATTTTTGCAAACATGAGAAGGCAAGGAAAAGATGTTCAAAATCAACTGATTGGAATGAATTTGGTACTAATATTGCATCTGCAGTTATATGTTTGGCTACAAATTAAAAGTTCAATTTTTCTAAATTGATTTTTGATGGTATGATGAGGAACTTGGAAGAACCAATCACTGTTCCAAAATCATCTCAACCCAAAAATACTCACAGACCTAGGAAAGCCAAAAGGGCCACTGAGAGATCTCAATCTAGTGGACCTATTTCCCTTGTTGCAGATGAGATTGTCACTAAGGAGAGGGAAGATAGAATGGAAAGGGCTGCCACTACTACTTCTAGCTTAGAAGCAAAGCAGGACAGTGGTAACATAAATAGGACCCAATCCATGGCAACACTTAATGAGCCAAGTCCTCAAGGAACTAGTTCAGGTAGTGGTCCCAAGTGCCAAGATACCATATTGGGGGATGCAGAAGCTCAAACTAGGTTTGAGATTGCATCTAAACAGTCTAATGACCCACCTCTCTCAAGAGTTAACACACTTAGAAGTGGGTAAGACAGACTAAAACTTAAGGAATTGATGGACCTTTATACAAAACTGTCTAATAGAGTTCTTGACTTGGAAACAACAAAGACTGCTCAAGCAAAGGAGATTGCTAGTTTGAAGAAGAGAGTTAAAAAGCTGGAAAGGAAAAGGAAGTCAAAAACTCCTGGGATGAATTTATTCAAGATTGGTACCTTTAGCAAAAGAAGTTTGGGTAAGGAGGATGCATCCAAACATGGGAGGAATTTGAAACAGGGAAAACAGAGTTCAATCTTTGAAGAAAGTGATTTTAATGATGAAGGTTTTGATGCAGATATGAATGAAGTGTTCAAAGATGTTGAAGGAGATACATAGTAGGTGATTAGTGCTGCTGCAGATGAAGTTCCTATTAGTGATGCAATTAATACTACAGGTACTGAAGTTAATACTGCCAGTGAACCAGTTACTACTGCTGGTGTATCTGTTAGTACTGCTAAACCTATTACTACTGGTAGTGATAATATTACTACTGCTGAACCAATTACTCCTCCAACAACAACAACAACTATTTTTAAAGATGAAGATCTTACAATTGCTCAGACTCTTGTGAAGATGAGGAATGAGAAATCAAAGGTAAGAGGAGTGGTTATGCAAGAACCTAGTGAGACTGCTACAAGACCAACAGTACCACCTCAACAATATGATCCTAAAGACAAAGGAAAGGGTAAAATGGTTAAACCAGAAAATCCATTAAAGAAAAAGGACCAAATCAAGTTTGATGAGGAAATTGCTCAAAGATTACAAGCTCAGATGCAAGCTGAACTAGAAGAAGAGGAAAGGTTGGCAAGAGAAAGAGAAGAAGATGCAAACATTACTGAATGGGATAATACTCAAGTTATGATGGATGCAGATTATGAGCTAGCTGCAAGAATACAGGCACAAGATCAGGAAGAGTTGACTATTGAAGAAAAGTCAAAGATGTTTGTAGAACTCATAGATAAAAGGAAGAAGCATTTTGCAAGACTTAGAGCAGAAGAAAAGAGAAGAAAACCACTACCCAAAGCTCAAAAGAGAAATCAAATGTGTACTTATCTGAAAAACATGGTTGGATTCACTTACAATCAGTTAAAGAACAAAAGCTTTGATGAAGTTAAGAAGGCTTTTGACAAGACCATGAGTTGGATAGACTCATTTGTACCTGTGGATTCTGAAGTGGTGAAAGGAAGTAAAGATAGAGCAGATAGTAGTGAGACTAGAGCAGAAGGAAGTTCTAAGAGAGCAGGAGAAGATCTTCAACAAGAGTCTACCAAGAAGCAAAATATGGATGATGATAAAGATAAAGAAGAACTTAAACAATGTTTTGAGATTATTCCAGATGATGGAGATGATGTAACTATTGATGCTACACCCTTGTCTGTCAAAATTCCAATTGTTGACTACAAGATCTATCAAGAAGGGAAGAAAAGTTTCTTTCAAATTATTAGAGCAGATGGTAAGACTTAGATGTATCTTACTTTTAGTAAAATGCTTAAGAACTTTGATAGAGAAGATTTGGAAGTTCTTTGGAGGATAGTCAAAGCTAGATTTAAGAAGACAGAGCCCGTGAATTACATGGATATTTTCTTACATCTTAATTTGAAGACCATGTTTGAACATCATGTTGAAGATAGTATATGGAAGAATCAACAAGGATTAGTTAAAGTGCTGAATTGGAAGCTTTTTGATTCTTGTGGAGTTTATTGTGTAACAGTGCAGACCATACCATATATCTATTGGTTGAGAAGATGTATCCACTTACAAAGCACACACTACATCAGATGTTTAATAATGTGAAGCTTCAAGTTGACTATGAGTGTGAAATGGCATTTGATCTTCTTAGATTGGTCAAGAAACAACTTAAGGAAGGCTATATACCTGAAAGAAGTGTTTGGAAGCATCCTCCTAGTGAAGATAAAGCTTTTAATCAAGAAACTTAAAGATTCAGAAGATGAACATCAAGTTTAGGGGAGGATTGTTAGGATTAAAAGACTTCTTAGTGTTGTTGAAGTTACTGCTGTTGGTTATGGTTTTTACTGCTGGTGAAGTTCAAGGAAAATATTCTAAGTGGTTAATACTGCTAGTGCAAAAGTTAAGACTGCTAGTGGAAGTTACTGCTGCTTAAGAAGTTCAAGGAAAATATACTAAGTGGTTACTACTGCTGATGTAAAGTTACTGCTGTTAGTATAAAGTTAATGCTGCTGAGAAAGTTAATACTGCTGGTTATAAGTTAGTACTGCTTATGTGATATGGATGAGATATTTTTGTAAAAGATACGTATAAGTTATTTGATTAGAAGATCATGATAACTCGGGAATATATTGTAAACTCAGTAGGACTCCTTGGTGTATAAAAGGAGGTCCTAGGGTATTAGGTTAGATATATCTCATATCTCTCATACATCTCTCATCATAGTTTAACCTAAGTTGATTAGCTTCAAGGTTTTGTAACCCTAACACTATTAAGAGTGTTCGTATTATATTGAGGCTAAAAGTTTGGTAAACTGTTTGTTATTGATCTTATTCATTACTGTTTCATTGAAATTCTTCTTAATATCATTGACTAGATTTCGCATAGTCTTTGATATTTACAATCAAAGTTTTATCATAGTTGTTTTGAATTTATTAAATACAACTTAGCCTTATACAAGCTAAGAAAGATCTATTCTATTGGGATCAACATCCTGTCCTCTGTTATTATCCCATGAACTTTTCTTTGACATTTTGAAACTGTCTCCTCGATCGTTTAAGGCACCATTAGTAGCTACTTTTCTTGCTTCAACCCATGTATAAGTCTTCACCATTAGACCTTTGTAAGTGGATGGAAGGTCCGTGGAGAGATGCTCGACCAAACTTCTTGTTCTCAAGCCATGAACAATACATGAGATTCTTTGCTCTTCATGTAAACCCAGGATCTGCAAGGTATCATCTGTATATCTGGTGATGAAGACTCGAGTGCTTTTGCCTTCTCTTTGTTTAATGTTGTGAACAGCCAAGTGTGTCTTTGTGAATTTCTTTTGCTGACTAAAGTGTGACCGGAACTTGGCTTTTAGATCCTCGTAGTTAAGGATGCTACCTGTTTTCTGACTATTCTACCATATGCGGGCAGAATCTTTGAGGGTATATGTGAACATGTGGCAAGCTACGGGCATCAACCATTTCTGCATGCGGATAGCCCTTTCGAAAAGGTGCAAGAAATTATCTGGGCCCCATTTCCCATCGTAAGAACCAATATGGGAAGGCATTTTTAGTCCGTCCAAAAGAGAATAATCCTCGATCCAGCGAACAAAAGGGGTTACAGAACCTGCGGAGTCTGCGAAGGGTCCTGCAGGGTTAGGGTGTGCAGGCATATTTGGTGATGTGTACATGGGCTGTGTATAGAAGGGATAGCTACTTAAAGGAGTAACAGTGGGATGCATAGGTCCATTATATGAAGGTACGCTATTGTTGGTAAAAGCATGTGGTATATACCCTCCTTGAAGGTGATAGGCGAAGGTGCCCCCAGCAGGGGGATTACCAATATGGGTCTGGAAAGGGAAATTCAGAACTTGTCCATGGACAGGGTTCGCAGATGGTTGAGAGTGGGGGTTAACATGGATAGGCATAAGTCCAGTAGGAATATGCAAACTACTAGGTATGAAAGGCTGAGTATGGTGCGAGAGAAGCGTACCGTTAGAAGGGAGGTTTCCCCCCATGTTAGTCGAAGGCTGATGGCCTCCTTGTATAGAGGTTAAAGATGACCGTAGGGGTTGACTGTTTTCATTTCTTCCCAAGTGAGCCGCCAAAAGTGGGGAAAGATTCTCCCCCTATTTTTACCTTTCCTTGCTTCAATCTCTGAAGGCCTAAAACCTTCGGCATTCCTTCCCCTCCTGTTTCCTTCCCTGTTTGGTGCGTCCTCGAATCCCACAACTCTTTCTCGTTGTCTACGGACCCCAATGGACCTTAGCCGGAGGGTTGGAGTAGCTTCCATGCGGGGCTTCGGCCTTGGTTACCTCTCTCGCTCTTCATCGTAGTCCTCACTGAAGTATTCGAGTTCAGTTCAGAGATCTTTATTACATATCTGCCTTTGTTGTTCTCTTAGGAGAGATTCAAGGATTTCATAATTTGCCTCCACAAAGGCGGGACTAATCGTAGGATTAGGATTAGTCGAGGTGGAAGCATGATATGCAAATGGCGTGTTTTCAGGAGTAGTGGCGGAAAACACGATAGTAGTTACAGGCGGTCTTTCGCTAGTGGTGATGTTTGGTATCCGAGGTAGTGTTGAGAAACCCGGTGGTGGCGTCATTTATCTTCCGTTTGTCATGCCAAAAAAGTAGGTAAAGTGATTTTGAGGTTATTTGACTTTGTTAGGATGGGACTAATTTTTGCGGTCCCACGGATAGCACCACTGATTGTGCAAATATGGGCACGATCAGGCTTCAATGAGATCGAAGGGTTTTTTGGGTGGTTGCTGAGTTGCCAAGCCTTGAATAACCTGTGTCAACACAAATAAAAACACTACGTTAAGTGAAGCGCAGGGGGTGTCCCTGCGAATCACCTCCGGCGTGAGAGTAAGTATGTGCTTTGTATTTGGTAAAGTATGATAGCATAAGTAAGCGTGTGTAAAGTTCTAGCCATACCTGGAGCCCATACCATCTATTTATAGGTGTAGAAATGAGACAGGACAAGGCTTAGCACATAGACCGGTGATTGTGGGGGCGTCCCGCGATTTAAGAGGTGATTCTTGGGGTTGTGTACCACGATCTCTATTTTGGCGGGAAGACCTTGATAGAGATGGAGAACATGGGTTTGACTATCTGACCTTTGCTCTAGTTTCGTCGAAGGCCTCCCGCGAAGGGTGTAGGCCTTCGCGTTGTGGATTCCCATACTGGTAATAATCCCGAAGATGATTTTACGTCACTCGAAACTATTCGAAGATCTTATAGTGTAATTAGGAAGAAGATCACATTCGAGCTCTAAGGGGAGACCTTCGAGTCGGAGAGGGGGGTACGTCATCACCCCCTTTCCTAATTCGACACAAACACCCCTCTCTATCAAACACATATGGCCGGCCACCTTTAGGCCCCCAATGGTTTAGGTTTTGTCGATTTAGTCCCTTGGTTTACATATTTAAATAATCGTTAGTTAGTTATAAACTATAACGGCTATTTAAATATATTACGTGAAGTATATTTAGATAATAAACGCATTATATGTGTTTAACGTGTGTGCCCCCAATAGGCTCATGTATCTCTAGTCGTATAAACCACGGATCCAACTACCACATTCCAACACAAGGTTCTTCTGGTCCTTGAACCTCGCCTAGCCCCTCGCCGAAAGATTTAATTATACGGGAACTCGTCGTCGCAACGCGCGGGTAGTGGTCTATTTAACTTATGTTGCAAAGATGCTACTTATGTGTTCCTTTCTTTTGTTTGGATCTTATGTTTATTTGGATATGAAATACTTTGTATTGTTATTGCTTAAATTTATTTTAGTTTAAATTATCATTCATTTGTACAGTTGTTGTTAGAAAAACGTATAACCGAATAACATTTGCTCGCCGCAAAATATAGTCACAGGGTACCCGCCTCTGTTGCAGCGGCGGGTACCCGTGTGATTATATTCTAGAAGTCTTAAAATTTTTAAGGGACTAAAACATTTCTTGTTTGGGAAAGATATAAAGCTATTAGTCAATGTTCACCATACACATTTTTAAATTCACACCAGATTTAATGTATACGTTTTTAACTAGCATGTGTTAATAATAGCACATTTAAAAGAGTTTGTAACTCCTTGTCAAAAGGAGTTATGAGCATTAATCGGTCAATTAATCTCATAACCTCCTCCATGAATGCATAGTGGTTACATGACCATAAATTCATAGCGGTTACATATAAATGAACAACGTTTGCTCGCCACAATATTGAGTTATCGGGTACCCGCCTCCACATTGCGCGAGTACCCGTCTAGTTGATTCAATATGTTGGTTTAACTTCCAATCCTTTCTCCTAAAGTAGTAACAAAACGATTGTTTTATGTCTTTTCAACCCAAATCTCATTCTAAGGTGCCATAACAAACGGGCCCTAAGAGCATCAAAGTGAGGCTCTTGATAAAATACTCACTTTATCTTAAATTATACTTATATAACACTCAACAATATTGCTTGGAGAGTTGTGAGTTTTTTCATGAACTCCGAGACACATTTTACATAAATAGTATTTCGGGTTATTGGTCCGTTGCAAAGTTAGTCCTTAATGACTAACTTTGCAACGAAACGATAACTCAAGGACTATTTCTGTAAAAAAAATTACCAACCTCGAGATAAATACTATACGGAGATAATCCTTGGGTTATCGTCCGTTGCAAAGTTAGTCCTTAACATTAACACTATACGGAAATAGTCCTTGAGTTATCGTTCCGTTACAAAGTTAGTCTTTAAAGTCTAACCTCGCGCTCCGCAATGAAGTGCGGGTGAAAAACTTCGTTATTATCTATATGTTAATTCTGGTGTGTTAAAAAATAATTGTTTACTTTTAAATTCCAACCTATCGCAAAACTTCACGAAAGTAACGGTAAAACTCTAAACTTTTAATGGTGCAAAAGTGTAATGATTTTACTTTTATAACTCGAGTTACTTTATACTTAAGTTTCTGTTTTGGTGAATTGTCAAATAGTGCTGACTTGTTAAGATGTAACCATTCTGTTAAGATGATACAAAATGCATTATGAGACGTATCACAAACATACAGTCAAACATTTCCTCTTTCACTTTCTTTCAGTCTCGACATAATCGAACTTTTGGCTACACGGTTCCTGCAATGTTGACTAAACTTTTGTTTCGTCTACATCGATAAAGGTGTGTTCGCCATACAACTTTTGAGAGCATTACGAAGCACAGGGCCGTCTTTAGGAGAATGCAATAGGTGCGATTGCACAGGGCCATCGTTTGATTATGGCCACAAATTTTCATGCACTTCTATTATATATACATAATATGATATTCGGGTTTAGTTCATGCCCCATAGATACATACGTATTTTGTGTATGTATTTAAGGGTCTCTTTGTGGTAGTGACACGAGGCCATCGTATTCAACGAGACGGCCCTGACGGAGCGGTTAGTATTTATCGTTTAGTATTATCGGTAGAAAGTTTGTTTGGAGAGAAGCGCCTAGCATTTATAAAATTACAAAAGCGCTGATTTTTTTTATGCTTTTTGAAAAAGCATTTTCGAAAAATTAGCATTTAGCATTTAACATTACATCTTTTATACTTGTTTAAAGAATGTCGTTTACTAAAATTTAAGTAAAGGTAAATCAATTATATATTAAATTATTTATTAAATGCATTAACAACATGAAAGAAATGAATGTTCATCCGATAAGAAAAAATAAAAGTTAATAAATTATCCGCAAGAACAAAGTATATGTTGTGTATTTACCATCTTTAACACAACAACAAATCTTCGAACTTTATAGTAAAAACTACATATTCCTTGCATCACAATTCAATAAGTCGACAACCATCTTTAAGAGAAAATCCCAAGCATCATCTTAACCTTTTTTCCACACACCCGAAATATTATAAGACTTACAAAGAAGTGATCTGTGAGCATTATTCATCTTCTTGTACTTCATCGACTCCTCAAAACCTAAAGCCGTTTGATGTTTGGAAACTGTAATAGAACGAAAATTTATTACAACTTTACCTTAATATCCAAACAAAAAAATATTAGAAGACTCGCCATTATAAACTAAGAGAAAAGAAATACTATGTTCCCTTGAATGAGGTATGCTCCATAATTCCTTCAACACCACCAAGCTTGGATAACATTACTAGTAATTGTTCAAGTTCCAAAGTTTACCATCAAGCCTCTGATGTGTCCACCAGCGTTAATAGGATGCGAGTTAAATTGCTTCAATTCCATGACAAACATAGTCTAAAAACGCATAATCTGTTTGAAAATGCAACCTGCATATAGCTTCCCCCTTCCAGCTATGCCTTGACCTTACATGCCCATCAAACTAAAATCCACTTACTATTAAACAAATAAAAAATTAGATATTTGCATATCCACCGTTTGATATTTGCTTTAGTGTGTTGCATACCGACCACATTCGCGTAAACCCACTTTAGTCAGTACCATCGTCCACTATTAGGGTGTGTACAACCTATTCAAATCTCAAAAGACAACCAATATGTTTTCATCCATCTTGCACATTTGATTTGCTTGAATATGCAAATAGTAAACATAGTTGGATATAAATAAATGGTAAAAGATGATAAAAAGGCATCATATCTCATACTGTGTAATCCAGTTTTTCCTTGCCTATCAGAAACCGATATCATCAGCGTCTCCCATCAGCAACACCCATTAGTTACTCAATCAGCAACCCGCATCATCAACAACCCCATCAGAAACAACACAATGTGTCAATAAGTTGCATAAGTTCTTGTGGTTTTCAAAAAGGTTATATACCACCTGGTTCATGTAAATGGATAATTGATCTGCCCAAGACTCAACTTTAAGGGGGTTTCATTGTGCATTTTAGAAGTGATTATGTGATACAGTATTGAACAATCAAAAATCAACTGAGATAAAGGCGTTCTAGTTGTTTGGTTGTATTGGCAGATTTTAAAATTGTGATTATTTAATAATCAAATGTTTGCGTTTGGCAAAATATCAATATTCAAAAAATTAATAGATGAATAACCACAAAGGGCATTTTGACCCCAAAATAAGGAGTGACGTCAAGTGAAATGAGAGTAAAAGTCTCAAGTTCAGTTGACTGAAGGGGTGATATGTAATTTAAGTTTACCCTTAAACAACAGTCGATTTTGTTGCCTCCAGTATGAAACTTATTATCCAATATTAAAAATTGATTATTGCCACTTCAAGAGTTCAAGTAGCATTAATAAAATAAAAAGTTCCATTTTTTTAATCCAAACACCTTCTAATGAATTAAACGACTACTTCTATTATTTTTAATTCAAGTATTAAGTGAATACATACCTAGGATTAGGATTGCCTCGCACAACTTTATGGCCATACTTACGCCAATGATATCCATCATCCAGTATATCAACCTCACTGGTTGTTTGGACACGTGGCTCTCGGATAGGCTTGACCACTGGAGTAATATCAAGGGTTCCAAATTCCGTCCGCCTGATCATAACTAAAAGATTACCATTTTAGTGCAACTGATATCACCAATTACAAACTTACATCGAACTTAAACACCTCTTCAAACATGGGTCGTCATCATCATCAACATCATCTGCACAATCTTGATTTACTCGTCTAGGAGATTGCAAAGGGGTTCCACTCGCATCTAAGTTAGAATTCTGGCCATTAATTGCAGAAACGCCTTCAACAATTATAAAGTACAAACTATATAGAGATTAGAAGATAACAGTGATTAGTTAAACAAACGTGGAAAGTAAAGGTGGCAAGATGGTCTGCTTGGTGGCTCATGTAGCAGGCCTAATCACGCTAGGATTGACCAAGGTCATTTTAGTACTGGCTGGGCTAGGCTCACACTTAAACGTTTTTTGACCAAATTAAAAATAATAATAAATAAAAGATGTTTAATCCCGATTACCCAATTGACCCATCACGTTAAAGATAAATTCATTCATTTTGCCTCATTCGACCAGCCTGAGATAAAACATAAATCCAAAATGACCCATATATAATGGGTGAAAATGCCATCTCTGATTAAGAAGGGAGAGCATGAAAAGCTGCTCCAGTTACCTGCTTGATATTGAAGTTTATCACAATTTTCCTCTTTTGATGACATAAGAGCACCAGCACTAAATCGATGGCTAGGTTGAGGTTTTGGATGATCATGTGCGCCCTTATACACAATCTCTGTCATTTTTCCAGTATAAGAGCGTTCAAAATCTTCTTTACTTCACAATTGGGATGGGTTTACTTGTAATAACTTCTTGGATGTTCACTCCCTTTCACAAGTTTCTTCCTATCTTTTTGCCAATTATATCCATCATCTGCTGACTTGTTAACTTGGATCGCAGGTGCAGGATCTTTAGGCTTTCCTGGTCCATTAGTTTCCGCATGAGTTAAAAACTCAACTCGCACAAACAAATCACCATTTCTAACATATTCAGATCAATTCAGAACAACGACAAGTACACATAACTACTAAGACTAACTACTAAAGAACTCATATTAAGCTTAAATCAAGTATACCAAGTCTAAATAAAATGTACAGAACTTGATAACCTTTTTGTTGTAGAGTTTAGATTATTCTAATTTCTAAAAGTCATGTCTAACATTCGGAACTTGATAGATATGCTTCTTATTAATGAGTTCCTCCTGTTAATCTACTTATTAAAAGTCATGTGTAAAAAGTTGATGGTAGCTACTCATTCGAGGCCTTTAAGAACTTCAAAATTTGGGAATGGTATTTTGCCTACAAAATGAAAACTAAGATGCGTAAGAAAAAAAACTCAAACCTGAGATCACTTTAGTTAGAATACTGGTACAATTTCATAGTAAAAGATAGAATGATAAATCATTTCCCTCTTTGGAGACTAAAGAAATCAAGCTTCATGTAAAGATTGATACTAAGAAATTTTCATTATATTAATAAATAACTTGAGCAAAGTTAATTACACATTACTTATAAGACTTTCAGGCCATCTGAGAGAGATTCTAGTAAATTGCCAATTAGATTTCAACTCCTCAATATCCTATCAATATTATGTTTAATTTGTATAAAAAGAAGAAAGCGGTAACACACAGTTCAAATAAGCAACTCAACTTACAGATTCTTGAAAGGTGTTGTGCGGATAAAGGGTGGACAAAGTGGGTATGGTCCATTTAAATCACTGATTCGTCTGCGTTTCGTGATTAGTGATTCAGTCAACACAAGTACTATATCAAATTTATAAGCAAATTGTAAGCAATTAGTTACAAGTCTGTCAAAGTTGGCAAGAGAGTAATGTTAGGAGGTATTGGTTCCTCCAATCCACTCGCCTGAATCCTTCTGCTATTTATAAACTTGGAGTAAATCTGGTCGCAATGTAGTATATACGGTAAAAGCATTATAGCTATAGATCTCCTTATTCATTGCTAAAAGATCCAGGGCATCAGATTTATAAAAACATAACAATAGCCCTAAATTAATCCATTCTTTTAAACCAATACAATTACATCCTTTAAGAAGGTTGATGCCTTAATGCACATAGTAAGCCAAAATTGAGTATAATAATACGTACCATTCTATTTATTTTTCACCTCCCAACCCCACATATGAGTCTAATCTTAAGGGTGTTTGTTGTGTGGGTGTAGCCATGTAGGATTCTAGGGATGGATTAATTCCTAAACATGAGTGTTTGGTATTTTAGTAGAGGAATAAAAATACAAAATCTTCTTAAAATATTCATACCCTATTGAAGGGATGGGTTTCTAATCTCACCCGCGTGACCCTGTCTGTCACTCCAACTGGTCACACATTTTATCGCTGCCCCTAGATTATCTCTTCCAACAATTTACTTGTCTGTTATATCCTATTGGAGTCGCTTGTTGACAATGTTCATCCCTGTTGGCACTTCCAAGTTGCCAATCTGATTTATTCACCGGTGTCATCACCTCCCTCGTCTCTGTCACCAAAGAAAGTATTTTTCTACAAAAATATCATTGTCTTTTTCTTTTTTTCAGCGAGAATGAACCCACTTTCTGGTCGATGTCATATCATTGTATTAAAGTTCTAAGGAGAGGCAATAATATCAGCTGCTGTGTTTAATAATCAAAGTAGAATAGTGAGAAATCCATTATACTAAAACTCATCTTTTAATAAAGTGTTGTGAAAAAATATATATGCATTCCTAACAGTCAAATCATACAATGGTACGCCGTATGCCAAAACTAAAGCCGGTTCCTATTCCACCCTATGGTAACACCAATTTCTATTGTAATTTCGGTTAACAAACCAAACACTACCTTAAAATATTGAATGGATTTATAAATCTAAGCATGTATATCTATACCTTTAATGCCTAAACTGATCAACACTAACTTACAATCTTAAAGTAACCAATCGGCCGACTTCCTTGCCCCAATTACACAGATATTTACGCAACCAATATTGTTAATGTAGCAAACGAAGACGTTAACAACATACCAGTAAGAGAGAAGAAGAGCAAGATTACGGTACCTGTTTGCTCAATTTTAGTTTGGCATGTGCTGTAGAGAGCCGAATAATAGTCTCCAGAGTTTTGGCAGTTATTGGAAGTGTTCCTCCAGTCTACAAAAACAAAAACCGGATTATCGTGGAAGAAGGAGCACATCTTTATGGATAATAAAACAAATAGTAGACTGTTAACACCAACCCTTGTACTGCCACCAGTGTTTCTGAGCTCTGCATATGCAGTTGCGATGTACTCAGATGCCTGAACATTAAAGAATATATCATCATTGTCTCCAAACAACAATATACGCAAGCATAAGCATATATCAAATATCTCGCAATATAGCTTTTATAACAAAATCTCACTTCATATTAACATTTGATAATAAAGTAGATTCTACATTTTAATTTGAGTCTTAAACTAATAATGATAATATACAATTCTTTACAAAAAAACTACCTCATCAGTAAGATCGGGCTGAATCCTGTGTTTTGCATAATGTATGTACTTCTTAAGAAACTTGATTTTCAAAGCTTCAATATGAGGCCTCCTACCTTTTGCCTGTCCATGTAGCATTCGATTAAACTCAACAAAAACCGAACCATCTGCTTCAGTTTCATCCTCCCTTCCATACATCGAAATTGAATCCTCACCTAAAAAAGGTATGTTGCTCAATGTTAAAAAATTTGAAGCATGGTCATATAGTAGTTTAAGTCTTGTAACATAACACAATCCTAATGGCGTGCATCGAATGCCATAAAGCCAATCTCAAAGTATCATTAGTATCCATTCTTCCTTGTAACCCATAATCCTAAACACCCCATTTTAGCCCTTTTCATTATACAATGGAAAAATCATAAATTATTTAAAATTAAGGATTTGGGGTTTTCTAAAATACCTTGTAGAAGATGAGACCACCTGATTTGTTGATGATGTACAGACTGTAAATTGCTGCCATTATTACTGTTGGATATCCTAGGCCCAGCATCTCAACAAGTTTAACATATAAGCCCAACTGAGGTTCCATTCTAAAACCAATCTGATAGACACTTATAGGAGTACTTACTCGAATAAGAAATCTAACTAACCAGGATCACAAACAACAAAGAAT
>BQNB010119168.1:0-20861 GCA_026074375.1 Tanacetum coccineum
TGTGAGATAGCTTTTTCATTAAGCTTTTTAAGTGCTTATTTGATTTTCAAACTGCTTTTTCTTTGTTGCTTATTGTAGCGTTTTGGCCATGCTTTTTAGTGGTATAAGCCAATAAGCCATAAAGATCCTTTTTCTAGCTTAAAAATAAGCTAGAAAAGTCCCCTTTTGGCTGTTTGCTTATCAGTTTTGGCCAAAAAACATATTTGCTTATTTAGGCTTATGAGCTTATTGTATTTGCTTATTTTAGGCTTAGTATAGCTTATTAGGTTAGTTTAAGCCCACTTTAGCTTATTTCCTTTAGGGTAGAGCTTATTTGAGCTTATTTGCATTTTAGCTTAAAAATCTTAAGTTTTTTAGCTTTTTAAGTATTATGTCATTTTAGCTTATTTTAGTTGCTTAATTTTGTCTGTCTTAGCTTATTTCTCTTTTTGGATTGCTTATTAGTGCTTAAAGTTCTTAACAGTTAGCAAAAAAGTCATTAAGTGTAAAAAGCTTATTCTGTCCCTTTTAGTGCTTATTTTTGGTTTATAAAAAAAGTTGTTTTGTAAAAGTTGCTTATTTTTAAGTTATCTAAAAAGTTGTAAAAAAAATTGAAAACAAAAATGTTTGGGATTAAGGGAAGCCCCAGGTGAGCAGGGCTCGAACCCGGGACCTCTACCCCACTCACCAAATGTTTTTACACACAACACACACTGCCACTCGCCCTTGGGTCTTTTTCGGTTTTAAGTTGCAACATTAATTATTTATACAGGTTTTTAGCCCATTTGGTTAATAAGCTGTTTGAGCTTATTTAACAGCTTATTAGATAAGCTATTTCACCCAGCTTATTTTTATTAGATCCAGTATTGTTCAAGCTACTTTTGCTCATTTTTTCAGAATTTTTATAATTAGTTAAACATTTAATTTCATTAAAATCGTTTTTAATCTATAAAAAATTATAAAAAAGTCAAAAAAATATAATTCTTTTTTAGAAAATTGTCTTTTATCAGATAGAACTTAGAAAAATTAGATTTGCTTTCGTAGAGTTAAAATTACAAAATTTGATTTTTAAAGAGCGGGATTGAATCCCGTTCGTGTTTTTCATGTTTTTAAGCATAAATCACTTTCGTTTTTGGTCTAGTTTTCTTAGTTCTTATCTTTTAGTTAATTAGGACTTATAAAAGTCAAAAAGATCATTTTAGAACTTCATTATGATAATTTAGGGTTTTTAGGTCGCGTTTTTAGGATCCCCGTTTTGCGTTTTTAGTTTAAAATAGTTTTGCCTTAATTGTTTTTAAGTGTTTGCATTATTTTTCCCATAGTTTTAGAAAACCAATCATAATCTTGTTCCATTCAAGCATCAATTATCAAAACGTCAACCGACTTTCTATTGCATTCCTCGTTGGGGATAACGACCCGGGAATCATACTTCCGGTTTACTACATTGAGAGATTTTTGAATTTCCTTATTATAAGTATTATATATTTATTTATATATATATATATTTAAAAAGGGTTGGTCAAGAGTTAATCATATTACTAGAAGAGTTGAGTCCTTTGAAGATGAGGAGAGTTTGGGTGATCATGAAGATGCATCCAAACAGGGGAGGAGTATTGCATATATTGATGTTGATGTTGAGGTAACTTTAGTTGATGAAACTCAAGTAAGACAGGATGATGAATTGATGTTTGATACTGGAGTTTTAGATACTGATGAGATGCCTGTGAAAGCAAAAGTTGATGAGAAAGATGAACAGAGTACTAAGCTTGATGATAGTACTGTTGGTGAAGCGGTTACTACTGCTAGTGTTGAAGATAGTGATGCTCCTAGAACTATTTAGAAAATTACTTTGGCTCAGACACTTATTCAGATCAAAGCAGCTAAGCCTAAAGTTGTTACCACTGTTGCTACAACAACAACAACTACAAGACCCAAGGCTAAAGGGGTAGTAGTACAGGAGCCATGTGAGTTCAGAGTTCCACAAGAGGCACAACCTTTAATTTCTAAAGACAAAGGAAAAGGTATTATGTTTGACCTGAAGTTCCTTTAAAAAGAAAAGATCAAATTGGTCTTGATGAACAAATTGCAAGAGATATTTAAGCTAAGTTGGATGCTGAATTAATAGAAGAACAAAAGCTAGAAAGGAAACAAGAAGAAGAAGCTAACATAGCATTGATTGAGTCATGGGAAAATACACAAGCTATGATGGAGGCTGATAGATTGCTGGCTGAAAGACTCCAATCAAAAGAAAGAGAGGAGTTAACAGATGAGGAAAAAGGAAAACTAATTATGGAACTAATAAAGAAAAAAAGAAAACATTTTGCTGCACTCAGAGCACAAGAAAAGAGAAACAAACCTCCTACTAAGGCACAAAAGAGAACTCAAATGTCTACCTATCTTAAGCACATAGGTGGATACACATACAAACAGCTGAAGGGAAAGAGTTTTGATGAAATTCAAAAGTTGTTTGACAAGGAAATGAAGAGGGTAAATACCTTTGTGGCTATGGGTTCTGAGGTACAAAGGAAAAGAGCAACAACAAGAATCATCAAAGAAACAAAGAATGGAGGAAGAGAAAGAGTCAGATGAAGTTGATGAAGTTAGTGAAGATGATGAAGATGAGATAAAGAAGCATTTGGTGATTAAAAAGGATGAAGATATAGCAATGAAGTTGATGAAGCTAGTGAAGATGATAAAGGTGAGTTAATGAAACATTTGGTGATTAAAAAGGATAAATATATAGTAATTGATGCTATACCACTTGCTACCAAACTACCAGTGATTATTGATTACAAGATTTATAAAGAAGGTATGTTGGTACATTATCAGTTGATAAGAGCAGATGGATGTTCCAAGAGATACTCTTTAATGATAAGGATGCTTACAACGGAATAGACCAGAGAAGAACTTGGAGGACACTTGGGGAATGATCGTAAGGACAAAGTATAGTGATAAAAGGATTCAAGATGAAATTGAAGATTTATGGGGTGATTTAATGTCATGTTTGAACAGACCATAAAAGGTGGTGATGTTATGGAGTTTTTTACAAGGATACATGGTGACCATTTAGAAGTTGATTGATTCATTTAGTGTTCACTTTGTAAGGTTTGATAATCTCCATATTTTTATGTTGGTTGAAAAGAGATATCCCCTCTCACCTATTATACCATCACTATTTGCTAAACAGAAACTTCAAAACTGATCATCAAATGAGATGGTGCTATCGCTGCTAAAGCTTATGGTAAAGCAGCAAAAAGGTCAATGAAAGGTTTGAATGCATCTTCCTGAGTATGATGAGTCTAGCTTTAAGAAGAAAACTTGAAGATTCAGAAAGATGATCATCACAAGTTTAGGGTGAGGATTGTTGGGATTTAAAAAGACTTCATGGATTTCTTAAAGGTTACTACTTGTCGCTCAGGTACTTAATGGACAAATTTATTTTGCTAAGTGGTTTAGTACTGGTAGTATATGTTACTACTGCTAGTTAGTACTGTTAGTTGTAATTTAGTTAATATAGTCGTGAGTTACTGCCTGGTAGTTGCAGTTAAGACTGCTCAGTGTAAAAGACTAAATATAAGTAAATTAGTTAGTGTGCTAGTAGTAATGTTAAGGACTGTAGTACAAGTTACTACTGTGTAGTAATATTTGTACTACTAGTGACTTAATATTATACTGGATTATGTCTACTTAGTGTTGTGGTGAAAAAGATTAAAATGCTGATTACAACTGCTTGAAGACTTTATATCTGTCAAGAGGATTAAAGACTGTATTAAAGATGGATGTAAAAGGATTGTATTGGAGAGCAAGAATACTTGTGAAGTATAAGTAGTTTGAGATTATTTATGTTTGAAGATATACATTATGTATGTGATTTAAAGGATTATCGTTTTTGTTTAGAAAGGACAACGATTTATTTAGGAATGTATTGTTAAGCCGACTAGGATCTCCTTTAGTCTATAAAAGCGGAGGCTCATAGGGCATTAAGTTGGGAAATCAATCAGTTTTATGCTATAAGTCTTCTTAGTTGTCAAAGTCGATTAAGAAAGCTCAAGGTTGTAATCCCTCAGTACTAAGTGATGAGTACTCGTATTATTGTGATTCTTAATACAATTATATTGGAGGCGTTTGGTTATACTACTTTGTTCGTTCAAGATTACTGTTTTATTCATAATACTTATAGGTGTTTAGGTGTAGATCCCATACATTTAATATTACATACAAAGTTTCTACAACAAGTTATTGGATTTGGTTCAACAAGGTAATCTGACCTTTAGAAACCGAAGGATTCGTAATAGGTTTGGGATCTACATAGATAATAAGCGTCTTAGAAACACGAAAAGATGCCAGGAATTGCACAAATATGTCTTCTTCACACAAAAGAAATCCACTGTGTGTTTGCTCTATGGTTTGATTATCAAATCATTGATGAAATTTATCATTTAGTTTTTCTGTTAAGTTTTGGCGTTTTTAACCAAAAAATACCTATTTTTAGTATGTTTATATTTTAGGGAAGTTTTTAGTTTCAAGATGTTAATACCGTCCTCTATATTTTTTAAGTTTCCATATTTTCAAAACGCACTTACTAACCTTAATCGCTTAACTTCTATGTCCGTTTCACTAAATTTTTACCAAACTTACTATTTTTAGTAATCTTAACGCTTTTCCTAAAATATGTTAACGACGTCTTTTAAATGGTACTAATAAATAATATGTGTGTTACTATTTGGTTCGCTTGTGTTTAGAAACTCAAAAAATGTCCAAAAGTGTCCGAAAACCCATTTTACTATTCATATCAACAACTATTCATTCGGTTTTATTAAAAAAATGTTTTAAGTTTCATTTGGCTATAACTTGGTCATTTTAAGTCCGATTTTAGTGTATGATATATGAAAATCTATCTACTCAAAACGAGCTCTCCAAAAACTACTTTTATCCCTAATGAAACATTCTTAAGCCGCTCAAAACCTCCATAAACCCATTTTGGATCAGGCAAGCACTTTTTGTCATAAAATGCAACATTTACACTCATATATTCACATAGTGACCTAATCTAGATTAATCTCCATTCAAATTAAGCCATACAAAACCAAACTAAAAACTAAAACATAATCCCTTAATTTTCTATTGTTGCAACACTCATCTAACTCTCATCTCACCAAGAACATATTATTAAATAAGTAAAACAAAGCAACATCATTATTTATAAAATCTTGTTTTATAGTCTTTCAAAAATTCAAACACAACATGTGGATGTATGGATCTTGAACATATATAAAAGAACATAAGTAGATCACAAGAAAAGATTCAAGACACTTACAAGAATGAAGAACAAGTAGAGAAAACACAAGATCTAAACCCAAAATCACTAGATCTTGTAAAAACCCCCAAATAATATCCAAACCCTAAATTTCGTAGATCTTGAGAAAAACCCTTAAAATACCTTGGAAAGTGAAACCTTGTTATACTTGGATCATGCAAGAAATCAAAGATATAGAAACCCTAATTAAGGGTGTGTGTGCCGTGAGCTTCAAGAGGGGATGAGGGAAAGAGAATTTTTGTTGGTGACTTTGGAAATGATATGAAACCCTAAGTTATGATATGGTATGGTATTTATATGTGAACATTAGGTTTAAGGTGTGTATATTAGGGTACATGTGACCAACACACACCAAAAATGTATGTGTTTGCTTGTTTGGCCGAAACCAACCACAAGGACCATGGTTCTTTTTGAGTCTTGGTTCATTATTAGATGCATAAGTGGGTCTTAAGTTGGCCAAATGAGGTCAAGGTGTGCAAGTATCATTTGTCTTGGTCTAACTTGAGGATATGTGCATGAGAAAGACCCTCTCATGTGTCATTTTCACTACTTACATGCACACATGCATAATAAGACAAGGAAGAATTGGGGGCCTTTGATTAATTTTCTAAGGTTATATGGTGCATTTGGTTTGGTTTTAGGCGTCCAATATATAACAAGGGGGAGGGTGAACGAAAATTTTGACTTAAGAACATGAGATGGACGATAACTAAAGTTTACACGAAAAGATTTTGAGTTTTCAGGGTTTCGTTAGGTCAAAAACGCGAAAGCGAAAAAGCATATTTAAACGTTATTTTTTAAAGCGTTATAAAAATTAATTCTGCGGATGTGATCGTAAATTCGAAACACTAAGAAAAGTGTAAATAATTCATATAATTCTAAACTATCAAAATCCGAAGTGGAACGCTTGTCGAGACGTTTTTAGATTTACGCGGCGTTAATTTCCCGGTAAAAACTGCCAATCTATACGTTTACATATAAAAGTCGAAAATAATGATCGAAAAAGTTTAAAATATTGACCTGAAATTTTCGGGGTGTGACATTCTTCCCTCGTTAAAAGATCTTTGTCCTCAAAGCTTAAGACGTGGATTCAGGGTTAACGAAAAGATGAGGGTACTTTTTCTTCATTTGGTCGGGTCCTCATCTCGAATTTCAACGGACCTTCACGATTGGAATGCGGCTTTGCTTCAGCCTTTTAACTTCTTGATCCATAATTTCAACTGGTTCTTCAATGAAATTGAGCTTGTCATCGTTCTGGATCTCATCCAACAGAATAGCTAGTGGTTCGTTTACGAACATTCTTCCAATTGAGAACACTGAAAAAGTGCTATGAACTCGGCTCAATTACTCTGGGAGTTTAAGTCGATAAGCAAGCGTTCTCACTTTAGCAAGAATCTTGAAATGTCCAATATAGCGAGGGTTCAGTGGTATGTGCTTAAATACCATACCTTTTCCTTTTAAAAACGAGCTAAATTAATCAAAAAACGGACTATAAAATACCAAAGATAACGCTTGGTTGCTAAATGTATTGTGCTAGGTAACGGCATATATTCCAAGAAAAGGACGAAAAACAAGCCACAAAACGACAAAACTGGAACTCGGAAAATGGAAAAGATTGTGAAAGACAAAGCCAAATCAAAGCCGGAAAGTCAATCCAGTATCAAAGTCAACAGAAAAGTCATCTGAGTTCAAAGTCAAAGTCAAACCCAAAGTCAAACCCCGGGGCCAAGTCAAAGGAAATGATAGTTTAGGGGCTGAATTTGCCAAACCTTAAAATTATATAATAAAAAGAAAAGAGGTAAATGAAAAAAGACCAAGGCTTATATTTGCCTAATTTGCTCAAGAGTAAAACGGTTGGGGGGCAAAACTGCCAACCCCCTATCTTGTACACCAAAGGGACGAAAGTTGCAAAGACTTATATAACTCTTGGGGACTTGTTTTGCCAAGTCCCCAAAAGTTGTTTAACTACAGGGACCATGGGTGCATTAACACCATTAACCAATGAGGGGCCAATTTGTGCCAAACAGATGTGAAACCTTTCACTCTGTTATCAGCACCAAACACTTTTCCGCTCGAATTTCCCTCTCATACACCACTTGCAACGGGTTGTTTACAACCGTTTTTACCCATGAATCTTCACCATCACCATGGTTATTCATCTCTCCCCCTCCTCACTACCTTTCCCAGCCAATAAAGTTGCCAATCTTGCAATCCCACATCCCCCAAGACCCATTTCGAACGGCTTAGTTGAAAATTTTGAAGATGAAGGGCCAAGAGTAGAGCTTTAAAACCTCTCACAAAACAAGCACACCTGTGTTTGTGTGTCTACAAACATGCTCAACAAGAAAGAAGAAAGAGAAAGTACCTTAGCTTTAAGTTTGTCGGCTATAATAAATAAGCCTTGTAAGCCATTGTGGCAAATATCCAGTTTTATATTAAGTTACGTTCAAGTTTTATTAAGTTTTTATTGTAGTTTTAAGTGTTTTTTATGTTAATGTCCTTTATGCAATTGAAATTTTTAGTTTTGATGAAAATTTAAGTCATTTTTACTCAATAAGCTCTCAATAAGCTCATTAGAGCTTATTCTTGCCAATAAGCTCTAATTCAGCTCATAACTTGTCATAAGCCTTTTTATATTGTTTTAATTTGAAATACGCTCATAAATGTCACTCTTGTGAGTTTTACACTTTGGAAGCCATTTTGTAGTAATAAGCCCCCAAGAGCTTATTTGGGCTTATGCTAAGGGTTTAGTAGGCTAAGGAGCCATTAGACAGGTTTTCTAGGCCACTCACTCAGAAGAGTGGCCTTGGTTCTGAAAACTTCATAAATCCAAGGTCTTATTCTAAATTCTTACTTAGCTTCAATTCTTTGCTTAAACCTTTAGCTTAAATTTGCTTGCAATTTTTTTTAAAACCACATTAGTTTAGTTGTGATTGGCTGTTGTGTGTTTTTTTATTGCATAAGTTTAGTGGTTTTTTTTTCATTAGCTTTTCTTTTTAAAAAACTCTTGTCATAAGTATTAGTTAAGCTAGTAGAGAAACTAGCTCTATTTTCATTATTAGCTAGATTTTTTAGTTTAATAAATAGCTTAAGTAGGTTAATTAAGTAGAAGTAGATAAAAGTTTTTTAAGTTTTAGTTTAAAAAATGGATTTTAAAACCACCCTTTGGTTTGCAGTTTTTGAGATAAGGGGTGTTTGGCACAAGACCCATAAAGGGTCATAAAGGGTCTTGGCATGTAGGTTAAGTCATTAGGTCAGTTTTAAACACAGATATAAGCTTCTTGTAGCTGTTTTTAAGAACATTTTTAGTTGGAAAATTGTTTTTCAAAGTATTGAATTTGTTCTCAAAAACATGTGGAAGCTTTTTTTAGTTACCCACGCTATAAAGGTAACGTTATTTGATGTCATCAGGAGCCAAAAGAAACGTAAGGGCAACAATAGTAAATTAGAAATTATTCCAAACAAAGCACCCGAATCTGACAATATGAATGATGAGCACCCTAATAAAAGGGTGTGAAAAGCCAAGAAGTTTGAAGCTATGAAGTATTCGTTAGGACCTAACGAAGAATACATTGCTATAAAATCATGCGAATACAATGCTTGGGAAAGGAGCGAAGATAGTGTGTCTCGCATCTACCAAGATATTTTTCGGAAAAAGGACAAAGGGGTGGACCGTGACACGCACCATGGAGTGAAAGAAAACTAAAGAAAAAAGTCTAACTTAAAGACTTAGCTGGAAAGAAAAGTGCTTCCCGGGAGACAACCCGGACAATTGTTTATTTTATCAAGTCTGTCTTCCCAGACATCAATACGGCGTATTCGCTCCATACCATATGGCGTATTGAATGTCTAGACATCATCAGTCCTTTATTTTTCTGCATTTAAAACTTTATTGTCAGTTCTGTCTATACGGCGTATTCACTATATGATACGTTTTATTTGGCAGACTGACTCGTATAGATACTTTTTACAGGTCTTTCTATACGGCATATCCAAGTTTTAGGATACGGCGTATTGACGGCCTGTACAACTCTGTTTTTATTTTATTAACCGTAGGATACCCGAGATAGGATTTTGCACGTTTTTCTTATATTTTGCACAGGACCTCGCTGGAAAGAAATCAAAAAATGTTGGTAAAGTATCAATAATATGGAATTCTTGCTCATGAAATCAACAATGGAGAATCTACCAAGCAAAACATTAGGGGAGTTTCTCGTTCTAATTCTTTTATTTCCCGTTTTTAATGTTTTATCTATACAACGAGGAGGTTGTATAAATTAAGTAGGGGGATGGGATTTAAACGTTACTTGTCCTATTTTTCACATTAAAATACTTAAATTATGCTCAAATTTAAAAAAATTTCAAGCATACTTTTGTGAAATTACTAGTTACATAACCTGCACACAATAACCTTATTAGATATTGTGAGAATTCAGCCTTATCCGTTTCTAAATATTTACCTAAATTCTACAAAAATATGAGTGTGACGGTGATGTTGTAGACTTTAGAACTTGGATTGGTATATCTATTTGAGACCATAATAATGAGTACTATGGATTTAGATGGAGTAACTTGTTTAAATTGGTAAATTTCTAGGATTACACCAAAAAAGGCTATATATGCTGTTTTATTAACTAACTACACTGGTTAGTTAACCCCCGTATAAACCCTTTTTTACTCTCATTTTAAAAGTAAAATACCCCTAGAAAAACCAGTAGAGCCAATCCTTTAGGATAAACGCCAACTATTTGTTTCGTTACACCTTTACACCTTAGCCTACCCTGTTAGATTAATTCCATTTATCAGTTGCTAGTTGCTTTAAAGTGTAAAGTATGTATTTCCTGTGTCTTGTGTCATTTTCTATCTCTGGTACGGTTGGGAAGAAATTTACACATTGCAAATGGGAATGAAAAAAGTAGTCAAAACTCATGTATTTTTACTACCATCACAATTATTGGTACATCTAAAGAATGAAAAATTATCGAAGAAATTATCTGGAGTTATTATGAACGTGAAGATGGTAAATTACACCGAGATTCATAGTATTGTATTGGTTTAAAAAAATCAAAAAAATTAGAAAATTGCAACAAAAAAAGAGGAGGAAAATCTGAAGATAGTGGGTTCGTTAAAGCTTAAACCGATGATATTATTTGAAGGATCGATTATTCGTTGATACGTGATTATGAAATCAACGATGTAAAGTTTTATATAAAGTGGTAGATATCACCACTTGTCTTTGTAAAAATATGTATAGTATGGGATGATTGGGAGTTGACCGTTACGGGAATGTCAACTTAGGTTGTTGTTTTTGAACAATGATCAAGACGTTTATGTTTATAGTTATGTCTTTATCATGGTAACGGTCGGGAAAAGTATCTAGCAACTTGTGCCTTATTTGTTTGGACTTAATCTATTTGTTTCGTAAATTTTTATTTAACAACACTTATTTCCCTTTCCTAATCTATATCCTTAGGTCTTACTCGAACGAGGATGCGAGCAGTCACATGTGTCTATTCTGTCGTTACGGCCATGTATGTGTGGTTTTGTCCACCTTGTTGCTTTATTACTACTAGTCTTACTCTTTAGCTTATTCGAGTTAAGGTTTGAATGCAGTCATATGTGTCTATCCCATCGTTATAGGTGTGTATGTATCGTCTCTGTCACCTTTTCTAGAATATTTGTATCGGTAGAGACTAGATAAAGTGATCAAACCCTTATAATCCTTATAAAATAAAAACCCAATTTACATCTATAAACTTGTTATTCCTTAGCTTTAGTGGTGGAGATGTGTATCCTTGCCAAGCCTATGATAGAATACTCGTCATGACCGAGCAATTATGCAAATTAGTTACTTGTTACCACATAGATTAGTTGAGTGATTTGAGTGTTTTCATCTTCCTATTTCGTGAGGTGTTTGGTTGTGTACTTGTAAATAATCAAATAAATGCTTAACGGAAAAAATACTTAGGGATACATTTTTATAAACTTCTAAAGGTTACTTGAGGACAAGTAGGATTCAAGTAGGGGGATATTTGATGACATAAAATAACGTCACTTTTATAGCATCATTTATCCCATGTAAATTACCCATTTTGTATAATTATTGCAAGAATTGTTACTTAATCGTTTATATTTGAGAATTGTAGTAATTATGGAGTACTTGATAAAGATTAGCTAAAAGGCACGCATTCTGGAGCTTAAACGAAGAAATATGAAGAAACTGTCTCTGACATCCTATAGGCCGTATCCATCAAAGAAGATATGACGTATCTATGTCTGCACTTCATAAGAAACCACAAAGATACAAAATCCAATACGCCGTATCCAAGAGATATCCATACGCCATATTTAAGATAAAGAAATAAAATATTCTAAAAGGTATCGAACGTGGTCCCTACTCCAAGAAACCCCCAATACGTCATATCCAACTCTCTCGATATGCCGTATTGACAAAATTCCAAACAGTATAAATAGAAAATCTAAAAACAGGTTTTCAGTGTGCTTGATCATATTTTCAATACCTTAACCACAAAAGTCAATTTTCAGAAGACAAGAAGAGTAGAAGAGGTCAAGAAAAGCTATTAATTCCATAGGAAACACCTTGTAATCTCCTATACTCTAGTAATCGTTCGACTTTTTCTATCATTCATTTAACTCGATTATTTTACCTTGGTTGAATTATTACTTTTGTATTGATCACAAGGATTAAGGGCTAATACCCGTGGGTATTAGCCATGGTTATAAAGATTTAAATGTTTGGTTTGTTTATATCGACTGCTTAATTTATTGTTAATTGCTTGTTTATGTTTATGTCACACCCCCAACCGGGGCCTAATCGGAAACACATGTCCGGGGGCGTGATGTCATAATACACATCACACAAGATACAAAGAACGACCTCTAAGGGTATGTTTAAAAATCTAACATCGTTGCATAAATTAAAATAGTTAAAGTTTTACATAGGCCCAAAGATAATATGCGGAAGTGAATAAAAGGTTTTAAAGTTTGACAACGATGTTAATCATATATAATAATAGCTTTTGAAATCGGTCCAATGCAAGGCAACACCATAAAGCAAGCAAAGACATCCACAACTAAGCACCTGAGAAAAACATGCTAAAACGATCAACATAAAGTTGAGTGAATTCATAGGTTTAAATTTAATATTAAAGGTACCCAAGTTCACAGTACGCAGTGACAGTTATAGGAGATACAACTTCTACATAAAAAGCACATTTCACGTTTGCACTTAAGCTCTGACACGAAGCTCAATTTAATAAGGTAAGCATTTTTATATGCCAAAATATTATTCCGCGCCCTAAAGGTATCTGACACAAACATAGGATCACTATTGACTTCCGATAAGGTATTAATCCGTTTGTTCGGACCTCCGAAACTAGTAATCGCTAACTTACCACAGATAGGGATTATTGTACCAAAGTTATATTTACGACATTCGCGCTTACTTATTTGTTCGATCGTTAAGCATTGTGGTTCATGATTAATTCGGGCATTAGTGGTCTATTCGCTACTTAGTCAACAGTAATCAGGTTAAGGTAAAGTAAAGTAAATGTGTTCCATTGTTGAATACAAGCAATGTTTCTCAACCTAAATAGTAAAGTAATAAGTAGTTAATCATGGGGGGGGGGGGGAACTATGAACTCGCCTATTGCATAATGAGCAAATGGATTCATCATGCATGTAAAAGTTGATATAGAAATCTAGCCAGAGACCTAGAATTAATAAGCGTCTTAGAAACCTCTGTGAATGTGTGCCAAGGAATTGCACAATTGGTTCATCTCAAAAGACATCCAGGTGTGTTGGCTTTAGTTTGATTCTACATCCATGTGTGTTTGCTTTAGTTTGATTATCAAATCACGACGAAATAAAATCATATAGTTTTTCGTTAAATTTCGGCGTTTAACCAAAAATTACTATTTTAGAAAGTTTCTATTTTAGGAAAGTTTTTAGTTTCAAAACGTTAATACCGTCCCCTGTATTTATTAAGTTTCCATATTTTCAAAACGCACTAACTAGCCTTAATCGCTTAACCTCTATGTCCATTTCGCTAAATTTTTACCAAACTTATTATTTTTAGTAACTTTCTCGCTTTTCCTAAAATATGTTAACGACGTCTTTAAATTATACTAATCAATAGGTATGTGTTACTATATGTTTCGCTAGTGTTTAGAAAGTCAAAAAATGTATGAAAGTGTCCAAAAACTCATTTTACTATTCTCATCAGCACACTATTCATCCGGTTTTGTCGAAAAATGTTTCAAGTTTTATTTGGCTATAACTTGGTCATTTTAAATCCAATTTTAATGTGCGATATATGAAAAACTATCTATTCGAAACGAGCTCTCCAAAAACTAGTTTTACGCATAATGAAAACATTTTTAGATCGACCAAAACCTCAAAACAAATTTGGGACAGCAAGCACTTTTTGCCAAAAACGCAACCAAAATCCACCCAAACTTCACAATAGTGCCTAATCTAGCCTAATCTTCATTCACAACTAATCCACAACAAAACCATACCTAATCTAACCTAATCTCTTCATTTATATTGTTGCACCTCTCATTCAACTCTCATCTCACCAAGAACATAATATTTAACTAGTGAAAACAAAGTAACATCATTATTTATAAAATCTTGTTTTATAATCTTCCAAAAATTAAAACACAACATATGGATGTATGGATCTTGAACATATAAAAAGAACATAAGAAAAACCACAAAGAAAGATTCAAGATACTTAAAAGAATGAAGAACAAGTAGAGAAATCACAAGATCTATACCCCAAAATAATAGATCTATAAAACCCAACAACAAATCTTGTAACCCTAACTTAGATCTTGAAGAAAAACCTTTAAACCAAAGAACCAAAGGTGTCACTATCTTGGATGTGATAGTGTTTTATTTTTAAAATTCAAAATAAGGATAAAATATGCTCTTTGATTTAATTAAGTGTGTGTATGCGTGTGTTTTGAGTAAAGGGGAAGGGATGAACGAATTTTTTGGCTTATGAACATGAGATGGACGATAACGCAATTTAAACGTTAAAGCGTAAAAATAGCTAACGGGGGTGATCGTAAACTACAAAACACTTAGAAAAGATAAAATAACTCATATAATATCTAAATTAATCAAAATCCGAAGTTGGAACGCGTCCGATGACTTTTTTTAGATTTTAGCGGGTTAACTTCCCGGTAAACTGCCAGATTCAAACGTAACGTATAAAAGTCAAAAATAATTGTCGGAAAAGTTTAAAATATTGACCTGAAAATTTTGGGGTGTGACATTCTTCCCCCGTTAAAGAAGCTTTGTCCTCAAAGCTTAAGACGTGGGTTCAGGATTAACGAAAAGGTGAGGGTACTTTTTCTTCATTTGGTCTTCACGCTCCCAAGTAAACTCGGGCCCTCGTCTTAAATTCCAACAGACCTTCACGATTAGAATGCGGCTTTTATTTAGCCGTTTAACTTCTCGATCCATAATTTCAACTGGTTCCTCAATGAAATTAAGCTTGTCATCAATCTGGATCTCATCCAACAGAATAGCTAGTGGTTCGTCTACGAAACACTTCTTCAAATTGGAAACATGGAAAGTGCTATGAGCTCGGCTTAATTGCTCTAGGAGTTCAAGTCGATACGCAAGCGTTCCTACCCTATCAAGAATTTTGAAAGGTCCAATATAGAGAGGGTTCAACTTCCCCCGTTTGCCGAAACGTATCACCCCTTTCCACGGTGACACTTTCAACATGACCTTATCTCTAACCTTAAACTCCAATGGCTTACGTCTCCTATCGGTGTAGCTCTTCTGTCTATCTCTTGTAGCTTGAATACGCTTCTTGATCTGAATGATCTTCTTAGTTGTTTCTTGAATAATTTCTAGACCAGTGAGCTGAGCATCTCCAACCTCAGCCCAACAAATAGGCGATCAGCATTTTTGGCTGTAGAGAGCTTCAAACGGTGCAGCTTTGATACTCGTGTGATAACTGTTGTTGTAGGAAAACTCCACCAAAGGTAGGTGTCTATCCTAACCTTTCCCAAAATCAATCACATAAGCACGCAGCATGTCCTCTAAGGTTTGGATGGTTCTCTCACTTTGACCATCAGTCTGTGGATGGTAAGTCATACTCATATCCAATTGAGTACCTAGGGCTTCGTTCAACGATTTCCAGAAATGAGAGGTAAACTTACTGTCTTGATCAGAAATAATCAAAACCGGCACTCCATGCCTACTTCCTTCAAGTATTGTCTCGTCAACTTCTCCATTGAGTCCGTTTCCTTCATTGGTAAGAAATGAGCGGATTTTGTAAGTCGGTCAACAATTACCCAAATTGTATCTTGACCAGTTGATGTCTTTGGTAACTTAGTAACGAAATCCATAGTAATGTTTCTCCAACACTCCTCCCCCCCTCCCCCCCCCCCCCCTCTCTCGGGATTTTTTAAGCACCCTTTTCGAACCTAATAACCCCACACCAAACCCCCCCATTAATGCCATTTTTGGTATATTCGCGCCAAGACCATTGGCACATGTCAAACAACATTTACTGACGTTAGGTGGCCAATCTTGTTACATAATCGCCACTAGTACAGTATTCTTTAATCTTGGTACATCCTTGTCCGATCCCAGGATGTACATAATACTATGACTATGCGACTCGTGCATAAATCAATTCTCTTAGTTACACGCGACACCGGTATCCAATTTCCCCCCATACAAGCATATAGTAATAGCACGTGGCTCAAGCTTCTTAATTATTACCACACCGATCTTCTGTTCTATAATTCTCTCTTTTCTCACGCTCAACCTGAGCTTCTAAGTTCTGTCAACCGGGAGGGTTGGACCAATGTCTAACTAAAGCTCGTAATCGTAGTGGCTTATTATCGTTCCTTTTGGCTTAAGACATCCGCCAACACGTTTGATTTCCCAGATGATATTGAATCTCGTAGTCGTATTCGCTCAAAGTTTCAACATATACGTTGTCTCATGTTTCAATCTTTCTGTTATAGAATATGTTGCTAACTCTTATGATCAACGTGAACCACAATGCACTTTCGTGCCGTACAAATATGTCTCCACTTGTTCAGAGCAAACATACTGCTCCAAGCTCTAAGTTCAAGTCGTAGTGTAATTCTTCTCATGAATCTTATGTTGGCATGAGTGTAGGCTTGACTTCTCCCTTTGCATCAAAAATGCGCCAAATCCTTTATGAGATGCATCACACCTATAACCCACGAAGCTTTGCATTTCCTTCGGGGTAAAGCCAAAATCGGTGCACTACTACAACTTCTGCCTTCAACTGTTGAATTGCCTGTTCTGCCTTTTCACTCCAATCAAACTTCATGTTCTTTTGAGTTAGCTTCATCATAGGCTTGGCAACTTTTGAGAAACCTTTGATAAATCATCGGTAATAGCCAGCAAGACCTAGAAATTGATGAATCTTTGTCGAAGTCTGGGGCGACGTCCAATCCTTGATTGACTCAATCTTAGCCGGGTCCACGTGAATGCCTTAACTATCAATCACGTGACCAAGAAATTATACCTTCGACAGCCAAAATTCACACTTTGAAAACTTGGCGTACAAATTTTCCTTCTTAAGCAATTCCAAAATTAACTTAAGGTGTTCTGCGTGCTCTTCTTCGCTCTAAGAGTAGATCAAGATGTCATCACTAAAAATGATCACGAACTTATCTAAGTACGGTTTGCACACTCGATTCATCAGATCCATGAATATCGCCGGTGCGTTGGTTAGTCCAAACGACATCACTTGAAACTCATAGTGACTGTAGCGTGTCCTAAACGATGTCTTTGGAATGTATTCCTCTCGAACTCTAAGTTGGTGATAACCAGATCTCAGGTCGATCTTAGAGTAGACTCTTGATCCTTACAACAGATTAACCAAGTCGTCGATTCTCTGAAGTGGATATCGATTCTTCACAGTCAACTTGTTCGGTTCACGGTAATCGATACACATCTAAAAAGATCCATCTTTCTTTTTGACAAACAAAATCGGGGCTCTCTAAAGTGAGGAACTCGGTCTTATAAATCCCTTGTCAGAAAGTTCTTGTAGCTGAGTAGACAATTCTTGCAGTTTTGTCAGTGCTAATCTATACGGGGACAGGTGCCGCACCAGGGACCAAATTGATTTGGAATTCAACTTGTCGCATAGGCGGTAATCCAGGAAAGTCTTCTGGAAAAACCTCCAAAAAGTCCCGTACAATCGGCACGTCCTCAAGTCGTTTCTCCTCCGACTAGTTCTCGATTTCTTTCTTCGTCACTTGTGCAAGAAAAATTGGGCAACCTCTCTCAATATATTTATGAGTTTTAGTGCACGATATAATGCTCAACTTTGACTTCTCTCCTTTGCTGTCTCTATAACCTTAAACTATCAAAACTTCGTCTCCATAGGTAATTCGCACGATCTTCTCATCACAAACAATCACCGAATGATGGTTCGCTAACCAATCCATGCCGATGATGACGTCAAAACTACCAAGTTCTACTGGCATTAGGTCAATATTGAATGGGTGGCCTAATAATCCTAAGGTACAGCCTTTAAGTATGGTATTAGTCTCAGAAATTCTCCCGTCAGCTAATTCGACCGCATAGCTAACGTCTAAAGTATCAGGGGTTATATCAAGCAAGGTACTAAAAGTAGTCGACACGAAACTTCTATCGGCACCCAAATCAAATATCATAGAAGCATAATGGTTATTGAGAAGAAACGTACCCTTGACGACATTGGAATCAGGGTTAGATTCTCCTCCCCCCAGCACATATGCTTTTCCTCATGCTTCACCAACTCCATTCTTGTTTCCAGCCTTCTTTCCACGGTTTTGATCTTTTAGCTTTGGGCAATCACTCCTGAAGTGTCCTTGCCTTCCACACTCAAAATAAGTAAAAACTCGGATTCACTGTTTGACCTCTCTGAGTAGAAGTAGTGGAATTTATGACCTTACAATCCCAGTCAAATGCCTAACCTTGTTTCACTTCCTACATCTCACAGTGCAAGGCCCTTCACGATGAAGCTTACATTTGTTACAAAGAGGCAACGGTCCATTATATGATTTTCTCTCATTGTTGTCAGCCGTATAAGCTCTCGCCACATTCTGACCTCTAATATTTGGCCTTTTGAATGGTGGCTGCTATCCACGGTTGTCTCTCTGATTGACCTCTAGTCTCCTTTTATGCTCAGCATTTTTCATAGCATATCACATAAACTTTTGGTCCATTAAGTTGTTAGCAATTCATACAACATCTTACAGTCTTGTAGGTTCAGCAGCAATTACATTCCCTTGGATGTTATTGAGAAGTCCTCCAATGAATTTCTCAACCCGATCCTCCTCCTCTAGGACCATCTTGGTGCACATCATAGTCAACTCTTGAAATCTCTGAGTATAAGCAGCCAAGTCATTGTTCTTCATGGTCAGATTCCACAGCTCAGATTCCATCTTTTGAATCTCATTTCTTGGGCAGTACACTTCAGTCATTAGCTTCATGAGCTCTCTCCATGACATGGAAAATGCAGCCTCAGCTCCAATAGTCTTCTTATGTGAGTTTTTATCCCAAGACTTAATCCATGTCACAACAATAAGCCATACCAAATAAGCAATAAGCTAGAAAGAGAGAAAGTAGAGAGTGGAAGGTTTACACACACATGGAAGTGAGCAAATGATACCAACACCCTCTCCATATGTGGAGAGGGTCCTATTTATACCCTAAGGCCACCATGGGCTCGTAGGCTTTCTATCTTGGGTCGGGCTTGGCTTATCTTGTGCTTTGAGCCTGAAACATGGACAATATTAGATTACAATCTAAGCCCTTTTAACCCGACTAGCCTATTACTTAACCAGACTAATTGCGACTAATAAGACCGATAACATTCTTGTTCGACTTATATAAAACTAAGGCTAACAATCTCCTCTAGTGTTGAGGTCTTTTCCTTTAAACTCCTCTACTGTTGAGGTCTTCTTTAAGTTCTTTTAAGGATGTGAAGGACTTGATCTTCTGTGTTGACGTTCTTGTATAACCGATAACTTTCCTATAGGAGGTTGTCTTGTTTTATCATTGTCTCCCCTGATGTTGAAGATATGACTTTTGACGTTTATGCTTTGCCTTGTTTATCTTCGGTCTTAGTCTTTGCTTGGTTGTAATGGCTTTGTTCCTTCATGCTTTTGTGATCTTGATTTTAAGCCTTTATCTTTTGACTTTGAGTTCTTGAGATCTTTCATCTTGCATTATCTCCTTGACGTAAATCATCTTGATTTGACTTTCTTGACCAACTTGTGCTCTTGACCGACATACTCATACTTATTGCATTCTTGTTTGACTTGTATGATCATAAGGCTAACAATCTCCCCAAAATGCGATTCTTGATTTGACTTTGAAGATCTTTGAGGAAGTTTAGAATCAACACTCTTGATGCTAAATGATTGACTTTTAGAGCTCGAGTATGAGTATGTGGTAATGAATCTGACTTCGCTGGTACATGGTTGCAACACCGACGATTGAATCTGCATTTAAAAGGTTAGTGATAAACAACAGATATGGACGAAAGTGTCTTTGTCACTTTGTCGAATACGGTTGCAATAACCACAGTTCCCCGTTAATCAGTATAAATACTGCTTGTGATCAGATAGAATTCATATGAATCTTCTTGACAGGGTTTCGCAGCTGTACTAGCCGTTCTCGTTACCAGAGCGTCTCAAAGCAGACAACACGGTAAGAGTGAATCAGATAGTTACTATCTTTTTTATTAAGTCGTCAATTCATTTTACTGGAACAAGTTTGATTCACATAGAATCGCACCATCGTTTCTTTCCAGTTGACACAAGTTTGATTCATATAGAATCGCGCAAGTCACCTACCAAGAGCTTGTTTGATGTTGGCTCAAGCAGGATTTCCATCTTCACTGTGAATACTTAAGTATCACTCGGATGTTCTAGCAAGATCTCAAGGATAATGCGTAGGACTCTTTGTTACAACTTGTGATCTTTATGGTGTTCAAAAAATGTATTTTGACATTGTGTCCTAATGAGATTTATAATTTGATCTCTTCTAGGCTCTAGACTCGATTTATGCACTTTGGTTTTTGTAATCGAAGGCTGGATCAGACTGCCACCTATTTAATATCAACAATCTCAGAGTGAGATGTTAATAGATAACGTGTGTATCTTCGTGACAAATGAGACAAGTTTCTTTTAAGAGAAACTCGAATGGCTGGAAAGGGTTGTGCATTGCATCACTGGGTCCATGACGACTTTCTTCAATATCAACAATCATCTTTATGATTTTGATAGATTATGTATTGACCCGGTTTCTGCCTAAGTTGTGTGAAGGGCTTCTTTCTTTTCACCCTTTACCCATACATTTCTTTTTAATTCTTCAACCCCTTCAATATTTACCAAGACGTCATTACTAACACCTTGTTGTGATTGTTTCAGTGTTAGCTCAATCTTAGTCGACATTATTCCCTTATTCACATTCATCTCCAATCATACCTAAGGACTGCTATTTCTAACTATGGATTGTCCTTGGGTAGATCCCTCCGGTTCTG